>JAOVVI020016519.1:0-10866 GCA_028571085.2 Nepenthes alata
CGTCGGAGGATATATCGGGGTGCGAGTTTTGCCAATTCTCTAACCTCTTGTTTGTTAGTTGTGTTGTGTAGGGCCCAAGTTAAAAGTACGGGGACTAGATCAACTTCAATTCACACGATAGATGAAGATCAAGTAGCTTCCTAACTCGTTAGACAATTCAGATCCATGGGCGCATTAGGAACCATTACTGGAATTTAGCCTCCGGGGGGGGGGGGCACCATGATGACAAGGGAGATAGGGAAGACATATGCCTCCAACCTTTCGGTTTCACGAGTGAAGGTTGTACTATGGCGAGAGGCGAGATTAAAAGAGAAATGACAAATCTTACATGGATACAATTAGTTAAAAATGATATCATGACTGAGGGCTTCTATCCTCATTTCAATCAGAAAACCTATATGAATGGCTGGAAAAGGTGGAGCACTATTTGTGTGTGTATGAGGTGGAAGGGATAGAGTAGTGACTGTTGGTTTCTATCTCGATGGAAGGGCTGGCTATTGGTGGCAGTGATCAAAATGTTGTATGCTAAAGAACTTTTGACTCAACGGGGATCATTGCCACTAGTTAACCACCAAGGAGAGCTAGCTAAATTGAGCAAGGTGGGTGGAGTTCAAGCCTATGACGAGTTTCCCAAGCTATAAACACTAGTTAGAGGATGGACAAGGAAAATTCTAATGAGGACTTTCACCGGAGGACTAAATCCATGGCTCTCCAAGGAATTGAAGTTGAAGCAACTGCAACGATCACGTGAAGCTATGAGGATTGTTCGACTTTTATACAAAATGCAGAGAAGAGGTAAACCGAGGAGATCATGTTTTCTAAAACCCTAGATTTACAAATTGAAGGCTATGGAGTGCAACCGACAAAAACAATCCAAGGAAGTGAAGTTGTCTATGGAAGAAGTGCATGAAAGGGTGAAAAAGAGGCTATGCTTCAAGTGTGATTCAAAAAGTGGTAGTGGTCATTGATGCAAAGCTCGTAATTGTTTGTGATAGGAGAGCCTAGCAATGATGACGTGATGAGGTGAAGATGTGGTGGAAACGTTTTCAGATTCTGCCCTTGAGGACAATGCTACTTTGATGAGAGGGGGATGATGAGGACCCACACTTAAAAGGAGTAGCCAAATTAAGTGAGGTGCTTGAGCGACTAATTGGCAAAATCTGGGTTCTAGGTGTCATGGTTCTATTTTAATGCTACAGAAGTCATAGCCAACCTATCTCAACTTGAGGATTCACTAGTCCCGTTCCATATACTTAGCCATGCGAGGTTAACAAGTCAAACCCCTCGTAACAAGTCCCACTTCAACCATAATGACTTCAAGGTATGCTTGACATTACCTCTTCTTTATTTTTCGTTAACTTAAAAAAAAAGACTTAATGGCTTCCACACCTTTAGGTTGAGTGGCAAGCAGCATATCAATTGCTTCCTGGCTTCTAGCTTACTATTAAGCTAACACTCGCTCCATCTCTGGGTTCTCATGCGTAACTCGGTGCTTCTTCACATAGGGTTATTATAAAGCATCTTGTTACATAAAGTATGTGTGCCTCAATCTATCATCAAGGACTCACCAGTCTGCCAGTATACGTGCTCATGGTGACAACACACGTTGTAAAGCATATGAGTCAATCACTCATACTCGCACACATCAATCCTCGGGTCAAGATGCATCATACTTGGCAACCATCACATTAATTTCAGTAGCACAATGTCGTCTCATTTCATGCTTCCGGCACCTCGAGCGTTACTTGATTCAAGACTCTCAGCTTGCCTCTCCCCCTGCGAGGGTTATCCTAGCATGTGTGACATACGAAAACCCATCCCACATGCAACCGTTGATCTCAACCTCCCAGCCATACATATTCGTACTACTGAGCCTTTTGGGCCTTGTTGGATAATGCCCACTTGGCACTTGGCTTCATGGAGACTTTCAGTCGTCCTCATGACATTTTGAGAGCTTGTCCCCAGCACAAGGTAGCTCACTTAGGTGATCTATGGCATCTCAATGCACTGCGACAACCCCTAGGGTGGTAGAGAGTTTGAACACCGTGTTCTCCCTTATAGAAGATATTAGGCAATTAGGGGATTTCAGGAGTATATAATGGACTGCCCCAACTTTTACAATGGTGTATTTTATTTTTTTTGCAATCCCAAAATTCTATCTAAATTTACCATAATTTATAGAAATATTCAAAGATGCAGGAAAAATAATTAGAAATTTATTCCGAGCACGTCGGATTTTCACTATGGGTCACTTAGGCCTTGCCTATATTAAGCTATGTTATACCTCGGTGCCAAGATATACTGCCACTCCAGTGCCAAGCTATGCTAGCTCTAGTACCAAACTTCGTAGACACTCCAGTGGTGTGCAAAAGCTTGGTCGGCAAGTGGTGATGTAATTATTATTCTTCAAAAAAGGCAATATTGTAGTTAGGTTTTAATTATCAGGTTGGTTATAAACTGTGGTGAAGGTGGGGAGAGGCATCTTTTGACAATTTTAGAATTATATTTGAGACTTGAGGGCTTTCAAGCTTGGGGCCCTATCCCTTTGGTTGCTTTGAAAATGAGAAAAAAAAGAAAAAGAAAGTAAAAGGTGGGCGGGGGGAAGTAAAAATAAAACAGAAAGAGGAGATATTACTGCTGTTGGAATTTTGTGCTGTAATGTTTCTTCATTTCAGCTTGTTCACCTGTTGTTGTTTTGCATAAGATCCTTGGCATCTTGGTGCAAGGGAGAAGTTGTTCCTTTTGGCATCAGTTGTGGACGGATTTCCTTTTGTTTGTTGTGTCTCTCTTTGTGTTGGGGAATTGTTGTTGTTCCTTTTACTTGTTTGGTTTGTCACCCCACCTGGGTGTTTGTTTTTTTCTCTTTGCCCCTCCTCATTTTGCTACTTATTTTAATCATTTAGTTCTTGTATTCTGCTAGTTGCTTGACTGTTGTGGCCTCACTCACAAATCAGAGTCCTCTTGTATATTCTTCATTAATTAATTCAATTTTATTATTACTTATCAAAAGAAAAAAAAACATTATTTGCACTAGCTTATGGTCATTCCCATGATCCTATTTCAAAGGTTACTTTGTCTCTCTCTATATTCCGCTCTGGGATTGCTTGGGTTGATTGAAGGTTATTAGATGATTATTCTTTAGAGGTGCCATGTAATCTATGCCTTATATTGATCAATCTTTTCATTATTATTATTATTGTGCAATTTGGAAATTATTTGTATAAATCCTAGTTTTGGGTTGTTTTGTAATTTGATGTGATTTTGGATGGAATGTGGATGTGTATGTGGTTGATTGGGCTTAGTACTAGACTCCAAGACCGGTCCCTATTAGTGTCACACCCATTATATAAACACAAAATTGTTTTGCATTGAGATTTGATGGGTCCGGTAACCCACGGGCCAACTCGAAATCAAGCCTACAAGGGAAGAGCGCCTGGGAAGCTGCAGTCCAGTAAAAGCTCCTCTGAGTCCAATGCCCCAAGAAAAGGAAGCCCAGTGGGACGCTCCCTTAGCCCAAGGTCCAGCAGGCATTGAGGTCGACTCGGGAAGCATGACCCGGCATTGTTCAGCGATAAATGGGCAATTAGGGCTAATTAGCAGAGGCTCCTACAACTCAGTAGCCACGATAGCTATCCTGATAGCCTAGTAACTATCCACAAAATATTTGCTTGCACAGCGTATCGCTCCAGGAAGGCAAGCGCAATCCTCCAACGTTTCTAAGAAAAATTATGATTGCCATGCTTATCCTGAGGCACGCTTAAGGAGACACCTCAGTCAAAGCTCCAGGGCAACGGACGACGTCAGCTGTGAGGCCCGAGGAAGGCTATATCGGTTCTAGCTCTATAAATCTCTCTTCTCCCATACGGGAAAAGGGGGCTGGATGGAGAATTTCTTCCGTTAAGCATCCCTGAAGTATCAAACTGCTTTCACTTAAGCCACTCTGCCTTCGAGTGCATCACTTTTTAAGCTACTCAGCCTGTGGATGCACAGGTGTCCATTTTAAAGCCACTCCTCAGTCGAGCATACTCATTAGGGTTTAGTCCTCCATCTCTAAGCCGCTCCCCAACCAAATACCCTCATCGGAGCTCAATCATTCATCTCTAAGCTGCTTCCCAGTTGAGCGCATTCACCGGAGTTTAGACCTCCGCAAATATTCAATCTCCCGAAGCATGCATCTACGCATTATTCATTCACCCTCCTATCTTTCTATTTGCTTGGAAAATTTTTTTGACTTAAGTATCAGATGACATACCGGGGAATAAATCCGTTCATCCTCTGACCTCTTCTTTGCCAGTTGTGGTATGCATGATCCAGGTTCAAAGTAATGAAGATCGGACCCGCTTCAACTCGATCTATCGGGAATACCAAGTTGCTTCCTAATTCGTTCAATATTCCGAATCGAGAGACACATCAAGAATGTTAAGTCAAATTTCTGATTCCCTGATCACAACTCAAGCCATTTTCTCAAATTACCAATTTCCACCTCAGCCCAAGCCTCACCTAAGTTTGATGCATGCAACAAAAATGAATTCCAACTGCCTGTTTAGCCCACACAGTTTTGCATTTAGCTGTAGCCTAAGCACAAAAACAGAACACAATAAGTGAACAGCCTCATTAAGTAAACCCAAAACTTTATCAAATATCAAATTCCTCCAAATTACCAAATTTCTCAAAACTTGTCCAAAATACACAACTCACAAAATTACCAAAATCAAACATACAAAGCAAGAAAAATGTATTATTTTGAACTGCGAGTTGCTTGATCTCAAAAGGGTACGGAGGCTGTCCCACATGCTGTATTTGGGTGCATGCAAAAGTCTAGAATAACTCATTTCACACCTCATGGGAGATAAAGTTAATTTTGGAATCTAAGGGTGTTCTCTAGGGATGTAATTAAGGGATTAACTGTCATGAATACAGCCCGACTTATAAAGCTTTGTAACGAAATGCATTTTATTGAATTTTTATTATATATTTTTAATTCTAAATTTTGCACCACTGATGATTTCAAAGATTTCCCAACACACTTTGCCATGGCTGAAAATCCAATTTATGAACACGCTGCTTGCTAGTTCTTATTTTTTTTAATTACGCAGAACTTTGTTATCTGCTGACATATTTTCATCCAAATTAGTAGGGAATGGGTTTTGCTAACGGTCTCCATGATCAAATGATGTTTTATTGAGGTTGATATTCCTTATTCTTCTATGATACTTATGGTACACATTTGCTCATGGCCCTTTTCTATGCCTCCCAGTCTTCCTATTGCTTTGCGTGTTTTTTGTACACATTTGACACTGTTGTATTTGTCTTTCTTTGTCATTTCAAGACAGAAACAAGCATGCAAACATGGTGCAACCATGGGATATTTTGCAAAAAAGTGCAACTATTTTGCTTTAATTGCAAATTCACAAAAAGTGTAGTTGATGGATATTTTATTAAATTTTGTACCAGAATGCGTTCCTAACTGTATATCTGCTTTATTTTTGAATGAATTGCAAGCAGCTGGTGGCTTAGGTCATGGTGTGGCTCATGCTGTGTTTTTCTGTCTTAGTCTCTTAACACCTGCATTTGGCCCTGCAACTTACTATGCTGATAGATGTTCATGGATACCCTTTTTCCTTGTTTCTGGTGAGTCATCTTTATTAGATGTTCCTTTCTTTCAAGAATTGTTTTCTTCTTAGGACTTATGTGGCTATTCCATTTGTGTTATTGCCTTTTGACACGCATAGGCTGTGAATAGTTTTGAATGTTTTCTTTTTCCAATCCTTGCTTTCATTCTCCTTGTTTCAAACTTCTGCCAGTGTGGAGGTTGTTTAAGAAGCATTAAGATTTAGAACATGCTGTCTCTGACTTTTTTAATTATCATCACTTGAATTAGCACCAAAGCTTTCCCTAACTTCTGTTGCTTTTCACTTTCACTTTTATGTTCTAATTCGTAATTTTTTCTTTCCACATGGCAGCAATTCTTGCTCTTGCTTTTGTTACAATTCATACTTTCTCCATGGTCATTGCCTTCAATGGACATGCTGAAGCGAATAAAGTGGATCAATACTTTGTCCCCATTGTTCATCTGATTTCAGGGATATTGGTACAGATCTGCGCTAGATGTGAATACTCTATTTTCATTACTAAAGTGACATAAGTTCTTCTGTTTTTCACAAAAGAATCCATGATGATTTGCTTGCCGATAGAACATGGAAGTCTGATTAATACAGCCAGCAGTGTCAAATAAGTCTAGCAGTGTTCACTTCAAGCACCAAAACAGCTTAGAACTAATTTTGAGCAGTGTGAACCCTGTGCAAATGTAAGGCCATTTCACTTATTTTAAGCAACAAAACATTAGAGTATTTTCTTTTGGAAAATATCCCAATTTCATATTAAAAAAGTGTAAGTGATTTACACGTTGAAGTAGGGTGTGTAAATACTGGATGCATAGGTTGAGTCATTCTCTAAACAATTATTTTGTTGGGCAATCAGCCAGATGCTCCTACCCAGCTGAACTAATAATGCCAATTGAAAGAACTCACTTTCTTATCGTTCAGTAGGAGATCCCTTATTGTGGTTTGAAAATGATTACTTGTTTGTTGCTAATGGGGAGAGATGTTCATTTTGTGGCATATATTGTTGTTAACAAGAAATAAATAACTTTTTTTTTTTTTTGCACTTTCTGTTTTTTTTTCTTGTTTTGTTGCATTGATGCTATTACAATACTTACTGATTTTTCATTCTTCTCAGACACTGATTGATTTGGCACCCGGTGGATGTGTTGTTGCAATTCCTTTGCTGTATTTCATGGTTGCCTTGACATTGATGCATTGTGGCAAAATGGTGCATAGAAGATTAGTAGAAGATCGCAACAGGCGGGTTCGTTTACAGTAGCTCTGTCTGGTAAAGTCCCTTTCCTCTCAGATTTATCGTCTGGTGCCAATCCGAAGGCAACCCATCAATAATATATGGTGACATTGCAGAGAGAGAGAGAGAGAGAGAGAGAGAACTGAAATGTCTAGTTCTGCTTTTTCTGTTTTGGTAAATCGCTTATGACTGCATTATACAATGGAAGCACGCCCTTTGGAATGCAATGCTGAGGTTGTGATGACTTTTAAATTTTGAATTGATAGAAGAGTTATGAGCGTACATTTTCTGTGTTTGTATTTGTAGTATGAGGCATCTTAGCCTCATCAATAAGTTCATTGTTAACATTGGGAGTTAAATAGTTGATGAAAAATCAGTAGGATTATACTGTATATTGTAAAAATGTGCATTTTTTTTTAAATAATTGTTTAGCTTTGTGTTAGAAATCTAACTATTTTAAGTTCCAATGAAAATGATGAGTCCAAAAGTAATGATAGTGAAAATACTATAAGTAAATTATTATTAGATATTTTTTGTTCTATTTTTATAAGTTATAATGTTAAAAATAGTCAATGAAATAAGTAAAATGTGATATTTTTTTTATAATATTACATATAATTTTATTTTTTAATGTTGTTTTACTTTTTGTATTAAAGTTGTGTCTAATATAGCACGTCACAGTCTAGAGGCATGACCGGCCCAGCAAAGATAGATCATGTGTTGTGTTAGATCAGAATACCGCCCCTCGTGCTTGTGCAACAACAGCCTATACAAAAGCTTCAAAGGAAATATTCTACGAAAAAAGTCTTAGGGAGATCCCACTAGTATTCGGTTCTCCATGCATCACACAGGCGTCACGTTTCAGATCTAAAAACGGAATTCATAATTTTTTTATCTACTAATTTAAACACAAACGAACACTGAGATATATGAATCAGTATTAAACTCCGATAAACAATGCAAATAACAATATAAAAATCATCCGATTATGGGGTCCAAAAACACACCCAAAAGTAACTTTAAAAAATCGATAATTATATGATTTCAAATTATTATTTTTTTTTAAAAGCATACTAACCAATATCGTAATATTAAACTAATACTTCTAAAATCAAAAAATAAATGAATCAAATATCTCCACCATTACCTGTCACCGGCAATAATAAAAACACAGTCAAAATAAAACTACAAATAAATATTAAATTGTTGTAACACCCAAAACTAAATTTCAAACGGCCTTCCTCCAAAACCTATTTACTTGCAAGTCTTTCCAAATCCTATAATATGAAATATTAGTAAAAAAATATAATAGTGAGTCAATTATTTAATAAAATATATATATATTTTTATATGTAAATATATATATATATTAAAAAACCCTGATAAATAATGACATAATCAGAAATATAAAATACCGATAATTTTTGCTAAAACTAATTTGAAGTAATCAGATTATGTCCAAATATATACAATATTATAAATCATGTTAAAAACATGCAAATATATAAAATATGCTCTAATTGTACAAAAAAATATCACAAATTAGTAAAAATCTCACAAATAAATAGTAAATATCAAAATTTAAACTATAATTATTTTTACATAGTTAAAAGTTATGTACTACTATTTAAGGCACCGTCAGAATTGCCACGTGTCGCCTCCCTGCTTAGCCTTGCAAAAGGTGGATCCCTGACGCATTAATGGCCCGGATCTTCGTCCAACCAAAGTGAGACACGTGTCGCACTCTGACAGAAAAACTGGCTAATGGCCACGCAAGACCTCTCCAGAATTCGCCAAGACGGTCAACAAATCTGGTACTTCGAAATTGACCAAAACGGTCAACAATTCTGGTACTCCGAAATTGACCAAAACGGTCAATAATTCTGGTGCTCTGGAATTGACCAAAATGGTCAACAATTTTAAATTAACCAAGTGAATAAAAAATCTTAACAAACCTATCTTCCACAATCTCTCAGGAAGCTCCATGAGATCAAAAAACATAAGGGGTATCCCATCATGAACATAATGGAGGCCAGAAACCTGACCACCAGCATGGGAGGCTAGTGATAGGTACACCAATAATGGGCTGGCCTAAAGAGAAGTCAACGGAAGTCCAAGAAGGCCAATCAATATTTTTACGGCCCAGTGAGAAGACGGGCCCAAGAACTGGAAAACCCAAAACGGTCAACGTTAGTGTTGACCGTCTTGGCGGCCAACTTGCTCGTAGGCAGTCAACTCGAGGTTGACCACCCGTGCGCAGCTCGATTGGGCCTTTAGAGGCTTTCCTACATTATGGGCCTATTCCATTCTGGCCCACGGCCAATCAGTGGATCGCTAACCACTCTCCCTTCGTTCTCCACGAAGACGGCCAACGCGTAGACGTTCAACTCAGGCGTTGACCGTCCGCACTCTACACGTTGGGCCCATAGACGACTTTCTACAGTAATGGGTCTACTACGGTTGGGCCCACAACTCATCCAACGACCAACCACAGCTTTTCAAATATCTTTCACGATCTCGATTTGCACAAGAAAGGATATTGACAAGATTGGCGCCATTTAAATAAGGAATGCGCCAAATCTTTCCAATTCCTTGCAACCAAGGCACTCCAACGGTAATATGTTGAGAAGAAAGGAAACAGACTTGGAAAGCTGTTGGCCACCACACAAGGAAACAATCACTCCCACCTTGGCAACTGGCATCTACTCCAAATGGCAAGCTAGCCAAGGTGGACAGAGGGGATCACGCCTTCCAAAGAAGAAAGATTACCCTCTCTGCCATAAAAGAAACCCTAGAATCACCATTCTGGGGACGCTCACTTTTATGCTTTCTGAGACACAAAAAATCCTAAGGGTTTTGAGAAACAGACTCTCTCTCTTTGAACAGCCAGACTCTCACAAATGCCAACAAACTCCAAGGCAACAAACGAGCCCTTACGGTCGTTTTTTACCTTCCCACCATTCAGATACAAGAAAGGTATTGCGTCTTTCTTATATCTGGACTACATACTCATTTTTCCTCTCGAGCTTTACTCTCAAACTTTTCAGTTTCATTCTTTCGGAGACTGTCTTACTGACTTGAGTATCGGAGTATTTTTGGTGGGATAACTTTCCGCCGATAACGCTGACCTCTTGTTCATTTTAGTGGGTGGAGGATTCACACTCAGTGAACGGAGCCGATTCAAATTATCCAGAAGAATCCGAATCTGTTCGAAGTCGGATCCAGGTACGTATCAAAACTAAAAATTTAAAAATTAAATATAGATTATATAATTTCTCTCATATGTAAAAGATATATGAATAAATATATAAAAATTTAAGACAAACAGAAGTATATATATAAAACCTAGAAATATATAAGACATTTATTTATAATTTAAAGGCATGTTAGAGCATATCACATAAATTTAACACTTAAATATATGTGCATAGATTTGATAAATGCATTCATAAAATTTGTATGGAATGAGAATAGATTCACATGCATATAAAATATAATTATTTTATATACAAATTTAATATATACATGATTATTCAAATTAAAAAAATACTCAAAAATTGTAGAAAAAATTAGTAATAAACAAATAAAGAATTTAAATGGAATTATCTTTACTTGATTTTTAATAAGATATCTTTGATTTCTCTTTTAATTCCTCCTGCTTTTCTTTCTTTCTCTTCTTCTTGTTTTTTTTTCCTTTTCTTTCCCTACTCTCAAAATTCTAGCAAGAATGACCCAAAATCAGCCAAGGATCATGTGCATTAATCGATCACGAATCGGGCGCTAAGACACAACCCATACCATATACAAACATTCCTCAAGCTCGCATCAGACATTAATATTCTGCCCCAAATATGTGCGCGTGTTGATTAAGTATATATTAGGCGTGACCATTTTACTTAAAATAAGCATAAGTACCCTAGTGGCATTCATTAGGCACATCCTTATGGTCCAAAATGCGCACAAACATGGATCAAGTATATTTTAAGCATCACTTAACCTATTTTATTCCGA
>JAOVVI020016520.1:0-10866 GCA_028571085.2 Nepenthes alata
TTTATAAATATATTTTCTGCATTAAATAAATACTAAAATCTTAAAAAATCATATAAGTAAATCAAACTTTTGTATAATTAATATTTTTTTCATAAAAAGTATTTATTTAGAATATCTAGGTAATATTTTAACTTAAATATTATATTTTTATATTTTTTTATTTTAAGATATTTTTATATAAATATTGATAGATCCAACCACGAAGTAAGCTAATCTAACCACAACGAGGGACGATCTGGCAGCCAGCCTATTAGCCAGTAAAGACCAACTTAAAGCAAAGCCTATAAACCGGCCAATCGGCCCATTTGCTGTGTATAGGCCTAGGAAGAACCGACGGCCCAACCTCAATAGGCAACATTTGCGGCTCAACCAATTACGACAAAGTTAACCCTCTCCTTTAGTGATAACAGTTTGACTGCGTAGAAGACGCTGACGCTATAGGTCTTAATCAATGGTGATGGTGGTCAACCGTGGGGAATCGCTGTACCTACTGACCAACTGTAATCTAGCCAACCCACGCAGAAGAAGCCTGACCTCTGTCAGCCACTTCTAGCTATAATCACGTTATTGTCACAAGATAACATCTATATAGTGACTTTCGTTAACGTTCCAACGGTTGACGAATTATGGTGGAACACTTGTAGACACCAAAGCCTTCTTTGCGAAGTACTATAAACCTCCTCACCTGTCGCAGGATATGGGATCGAATAACTCGCAATGGAAAAGCCACCCACGAGCGAGACTCAAGAGTGAAGAAAAAACCAAATTATCTTTCCCAATATAACTCTCTCATTCTCATAAAGCTACTATTCGTCGAGTGCAATCTTAGTGAGTTACTCACTGAGCGTAATCCTAATGAGTCATCAACTACATGCAACCAGACAGGAGCTCAATCCTCTTTTTTGTTTAAGCCGTTCCCTGTTGAAAGCTCTATAGGAGCTCAAGCTTCCTCTATCAATTCCCGTAAAAGTGCATCACTGCTTCCTTTGTCATCCTCATTCCATCTTTCTATCGAGTTAAAAAGATTTCTAATTTAAGTATTAAAAGATAAATCAGAAAATGAGTTCTACCAATCATCTAACCTCTTATTTATAATTTGTGCGGTGCATATTTTAAGTTAGCAGCGATAGAGATTGGATCCGTTTCAATTCGACTCACAGTCGAATATTAAGTAATTTTCTAATCCATACTACAATTTAAAAACTAGGGACGCATCAAATATAAAATTTTAAATAAATTTATTTTTATTTAATTTCTTAAATCGGCTAAAATTGGCTCAATTTTGATTATCACATAGTATGAAAATGTTTTTTTTGCGCCAAATAATAAACAATACCTAGGTGGCTCGACTTAACTATCAGTATTTATTATATAAGTCTAACCCGTGTTTGATTTAAATTCGATTTTGATTAAATCTATCAATTTATAGTGAATTTATAGTATTTATAATATACTAATTGATTTTCTTTCACATTTACAATGATTAGAAAAGGCTACTAACTATATATATATCAAAAAACCATGACAATTTTCTCTGGTTGAGATGCAATATAATTACCCAGAAAAATGCAACATTATACTTCATAAAATATTAACACCATTAAAAAAATTAACAATTGTCATCCGATAATTGCAAAAGTATTATTAGATATATGATTATCCATTTACTACAAACATTGATAACCAAGCTACTTAATTCAAGAATATTAACATCAATATCTGTAGCAGAACTCTGTTTCTTTATTAATGCCAAATACTCCTCAGACGGCACCTTTCCAATTTAAAATAAAAGAATGACATAAATTAATTTATGCTGTCAAACGCAATATTTTCTCTGCCGATACTGAAAAAACGCAGACAAAATTATTTAAGTTCATTTTCGTTTGGGTGGATTCTTGTGCAGTGCTTGCAAAATATTCCTGAACTCGGCTTCGGATCTGGGTTTTTTCACTGTCGTGAACTCAGAAATTCTGCTTCGTTGGCTTTTACTCTACCTCCTCAACAAAATCCCACTATGAAATCTTTTGGAAAACAAGTAGACCTAAACAAAGTGGGGCATGCTTCCAACTAATTTGTCATGTTTAATGTAGATTGGGTTGAGTTGAACACCTAATTCTTCCAATCATACAGTGATTCAGTCTTCAATCATTCACACCCTCTCTCCATTTCTCTCGTGTTTTTCTGCCAAATGAGAGCTCTTCTCATGTTCGGTTACTTCTATAACGAGGCCTTTCTCTAATAAGCACTAGAAGAAGCCAAAAATCTGCCCTTTGAGTTCTACCAATCTGGGTTCTTCTGTGCATTCTAACCCTTCATTAACTCCCGAATGCTGTCACTTGACCATTAGTGAATACTTCGATTCGTCTTACTTCGGTGAGTTTTATTTTAGTGATCTGTAATTTGTTCCATTTTTAGAACCTTTTGCCAGTTTCACTGTTTTAGAATGAGATTATTTCTGTTGGAATCAGTATATGATTGAACTGTTGAAAGCTTATTTATATCCATCCGGGTTCATTATTTTTTGTCGAATTTTCTCTCTCTGTAACTTCCGTTCCAAGATCCGTTGTGTCAATCTGGTTACTGATGATTATTTTGCTTCTTCAATTTCCGGCGCAACTTTTAGCGGTTGTTTGGTATATTCATATCTCTATTTGGTTTTCAAATTTTTTCCCCCGGTCAGTTCAATGTATTTGTTTCTGTTTCTACGAAGATTTGTTTGTAGTATGTTTCAGTTTTAGATGCAATTTCCTTTTTACCCTATTTCCATTTCCCTTTTTAAGATGCTAGTTGCAATTTTCAGCTTTGGAGCCCTCAGGCCAGACACATGGTAGCAAATCTTTAGCTGTATTTGGTGTTTCAAAGTGATGCAAATTGAAGGTCATGACAATGGCTACTTTGGTACCTGGTGTTCTGCTGAAGCTATTACAACATATGAATACAGATGTAAAGGTTGCCGGTGAGCACAGATCTTCTCTATTGCAAGTTGTAAGCATTGTCCCTGCGCTTGCAGGTGGTGATTTATTCCAAAATCAAGGCTTCTACTTGAAGGTTTCTGATTCTTCTCATGCAACATTTGTCTCTCTCCCTGATGATCATGATGATCTCATACTCAGTGACAAGATTCAATTGGGTCAATACATACATGTTGAGCGTCTCGAGGCGGCATCCCCTGTTCCAATCCTTCGTGGTGTCAGACCTGTACCAGGACGGCATCCATGTGTGGGTAGTCCAGAGGATATCATTGCCACTCATTCTCTTGGTTTCCTCAACAATTCTTCTTCCAAATCAAAACCTGCGGAAAAAGTGAAGTCTCCAACGAGGTTATTATTAAATACTAATGGTGTTGGGGTACTGGAGAAATCTCCAGCAAAAGTAAAATGTAGCCGGAAAGAGGAGCAATCGGATAAGAAAGTTGTATCAGTTAGTAGATCAAAGTCTATATCATCTAAAGAGGCAGGGAATCCATGGGACAGAAAGGAACTGTTAGGAAGATTGAAGTCCACAAATTCTCGGAACATCCCCTCCTCTCCAACTAGCTGTTATTCCCTTCCCTCTTCATTTGAGAGGTTTGCGAATGGAATCAAACAGCAGGAAAAGATCAAGAGTGAGAGGGGAATTCCTAAGTTGGGATTAATGGAGAAGGTAACTGCCAAATTAGGGTTGGTGGAGAAGGCAAATTCCATTCTTGCAGCAAGGCCGGCTGCGAAGAAGCAGCCACCTGCAGCTTCACCAAGGAATTTGGTTCCTGTGATAGATTTAGGACCAAAGGCCTTGAGAAAGAGCTGGGAAGGAAATATGGACACGAAGAATAGAGATAATCTGAAAGTGAAAACCAGTAAGCATGATTTGATGTCTTCAACACGGAGTTCATCTGTAAGTCTATTGATTTGATGTCTTTCTCTGGGCTTTATTACGTTCTTCACTCTTTGACTTCAGCAAAAAAAAAAAAAAAAAAAAAAAAAAAAGAAAAAAAGAAAAAAGAACAGGGTGGAGAGAGGGTAGATTTTAGGTTTTCTTCTCTTCTTCTTTTGTTTATTTGGGGAGGGGCTAAGCCTGAATGTAAAACTAGTTGGGATTGATTTACATCATGCCTACTTTCATGTGATTCATTTATAGCTGTCCTTTGGAGTTTGTGGGAATCATAATATGATGTTACATGGTATCGCAAGGCTTCTGTTTTATGGAAATTAATTAGTGAACACTTTTGTCTTTTATTAAATTGAGAGCTAGCTTGTAAACAGAAGCTTCCTTTATGGATTCCTTATCTGTCATGTCATCTGTTCCTACTGTACACCTGCATGGTTGTGTTGTAACTCCAGATAATATAGATTGATTGTCACAGTATTCTTTTGGGAAATTGATTGTGTTACATTGTCCAATTTGTTTCATTCAGGTTCCCAAGAAAAATCCATCAACAAATGATAAGTTATCCAAATCTGAAAATATTGTTCAAACACCATTGAAGTTGGCAAGAGAGGAGCACAAAAACCAAGCATCTTCCAGAAATATTGTTACAAATGGAGCTTTAGTTGATATTGAGAGGTCAATTAGACCTAAAATTTCTGCTGGAGGGAAATCATTAGAGGCTACTATTAATGGCTTCCCAGGAAATTTGGTCAAGGTCTCTGCCACTAATAGGAGATTGACAGAGGGTTGTGTTTCATGGGCTTCTCTTCCATCCTCTGTTGCAAAGCTTGGGAAGGTATAGTCTAAACTATCACCAGGGAATAGGGATATAAAAGAAGCAGTTCAAAGAAATCATTGAGTTTATTATTTGGCAAATTGTTTTTATTGTAAATGATTATCTGATGTTCCCATTCCATTTTTTCATTGTGGGAAGGGGGAGATTTCAGCTATCTGGTCCTATAGCCAGCGGCATATAACTTAAAGAAGATGACCCATTCCTTTTCCTCCAAAACTCCCCTTTGATTTCTCTCTTAAGTTGTATCTTGGTGTCATGGTGTTCAGATTCTCCTTGTTCTCAACGATACAATGGCACTCAATATATGTGTTGTTCTGCTTTGTATCAGTTTGATGCAATTTTCTGCTGGAAGACCTGCTTTTTTTTTTCCCCCAAGGTTTGGGGATTTTTCTGTTATTGTAGTAATTTTCATTATTATAAACATTTCAGGAAGTTCTGAAGCATAGAGATGCTGCTCAAATGGCAGCTATAGAAGCAATGCAGGAGGCTTCAGCTGCAGAGAGTATACTTCGATGTTTAAGGTAATTAACACATTGTAAGAAGAAAATATTTTGAATTATCTAACTCATGTTTGAGCATATTTCCATGACTACTACGTTCTATAGAAAAATCATTTGTCATGTTATGCATTTTCTTACCTTTCACCTAATAAAAAACTTTTGTTACTTTGCCCAGCTGTTATTGCTCTATATCGACAGATCCGAATTCCTGTTTTCTGTTGTGGTGCCTTGAATTAGTTGTCTATTGTGCCATTGTTTGGCTATGTCCCTTTGAAAGACTTGATAAGCAATAGATTTCTTGTGTTAATCATATTCACCCTTGCCTATATACTATCCCCTCATAAAATTATTATGGTTTATGATTGTTGCCCTCTTCCTTACCCTCCAGTACCCTTTATCGGACTCTTGTGGTGACTTATTTTAACAGACTCTTGAAGTTTCAAAGTGGACAAGTTTGTTTGGGAAGTGGAGAATGAAGAATTTGGATTGTTAATTGTGATTGCTGAACAATTTGGAAAGACATGATACCAGATGAATAGCTGAAGATGAACATTAGGGTATCAGTATGTTGATGTTGAAACAAATATTACTCAGGAAATGATAAATGCATCAGTAAGGAATAGACGGTTTATAATGAAGTCATTGAATGAGAATTGGTAGAGTATCTAGGAAAACAATGTAATCTACAATGACCCAGGACATGTTGGTTTTAAACCTATGAAGAGTGCTGCATCTGATCAATTGAAATGGAGACAACATGATTAATGAAGCTGGTATTCAACATCATATGGAGTGGTATTTTAGTATTTAGAAAGAAGTTCTTTCAGGGGTGAATAAAAAATATAGTACTTAAAGGGATGAATAAAGAAATGAGATGAAGGCAGAGCACCCTTATCATTAAGAAATAGGGTCTGAATATGAAGTCACAAAGAAGAATTTATGTTATCAAAAGCTCTAACATCTCTCTTCAACTCTCCAGAAGATGACAATAGTAACACCCCACAATTATCCGTTCTACATAAAATTGGTATTAGATCCAAAGTCTTGATTCCATTGTCAACATCATACCTGTCTTTTCACCACTGCGGTTCTCCACCACCTTTCATTGCATGTCCACAAGTTTTCATGTTTAAAAGGCTCACCCTAGTCAGTGTCACCAGCTGCTGCTGCAAACCAAGTGGTTGTTGTCCTCACATCCTTGCACCCGAAATCCAGCAACATTGCAACCCACCTTGTCTTTTCAATGAAAGCAACAAAAATGACACATATTAGGAGGAAATGATAATTATATGGCTAATTAGGCTCATAACCTTATCAGCAACAAGAAGCTAACTGATATGTTGTGAATGAGATAAGATAAAGAAAAGCAAAAGAAGTGATAAGCAAACAAAGGAATTGCTCCTGTAGTCAAGCTTCCTTTTTCCTTGCACTTGAGGTATCTCCATCCTGCTCAAGGATGATGAACTTTAAAAAAAAATGCTTTTGATTTTTTCGTATATTTTACTTTAGACATCACTATATTTTCACTTAACATCTATGGTAATTTGTAATGATAAATGACTCCTCTCGTCATGACTTTCTCTTGAATTCTCAAAACTTCTGTTCTAGAGCAATGTCCTCATTTTATTTCATTGATTTGGCGTTAATGAAAGCTTTTATTTTGTAGAGCCCTCCGTGGATATCTTTGCTTCAATTAACCCTAAAATGCGTTGAGGTGCAACAATTGATTAGAAAAGTGAATTGTCTACCTTATTGGGTAGAATGCTTTCTACTATAGGTTATTGGCCTACTCCTTAGTACCAAAATGGGCTCTTTACATGAAAGAATTACTTCTACAAAAGAAGGGTCCATAATTTGATCCAGATAGTTTATGTACCTGCAAATGATTTGACCGACCCTGCTACTACCATGATATTTGCACCTTCTCATCAATAGACTCCTGACATATACAAAAGAGTGCAGTTCGTTCGAAATTTTCCTACCTTTCTATCTATCTCTGAGAAATCTGCTCGAGAAGGGGCTCACGTCTGATTAGCTAGTTGGTGAAGCAATAGCTTACTAAGGCGATAATTAGTAGCTGGTCCGAGAGGAGTCTTCAACACAAGAAAAGAAATTTTGCACACCCATTTCTTGTGTTGAAATAATAATCCACGAAAGTGTGTATCACAAATAGGAGCTAATAGTTGGAGCTACTAACTATGATCAATGCGCTAACTATGGGCATGATGTTGGAAATAGATCAATTTTATTTCACCCTTTGATTCAAAAAAATGTTGTACAAAAATGAAATATCACAATATTTTTTTTGGGATGCTTCCAATTATGTCGGTGCTTGAAATAATTGAAATTAAAATACTGATGCAAGTTCTTCCGTTTTGAATCAGATAGATTAATATCTGAAAAAGGTTGATAATAAGTTCATCATAGGTAGGGATACTATTGCTAATATAACAACATTTCTAAGAAATGTTGACTAAATGGATTCTTTTTATGATAATTGACCATGATTATATGTGTATTTAACATGTATTTCTCTATTTCACTCCTTTATATCCTCATAATGCACAAACCATCTTTAAGGCACGTGTGCACAACTTCAAGCAACTGGGGTAGACATGTAATGCTAATAGGGTTCACCTTGTTAGTAACTATCATTTCTTTTTAATTTGGGAAAGCGATGTACACTGTCCATCAACATCTCAAATGATGCAAACAAATGTCAGTGTTCTGTAAATCTAACTAGCAAGAAATCAAGACCAGCACCAAGGCAAGGAATACCTCAAACATGCTCCATCCATCTTTCCTCTGCCATACGTCTGGTTTTCCCATTCTGAGGTCATATAATCACAGCTATGGCTTTAGAAATCTTAGCTGCTAAACTGATCTGGTAGTTCTTTTTAAAGATTCTAGTATTCCGTTCATCCCTAAGGTGGTAAATATTAGCAGCAAAGCCACTCTTTTTGCTAATAAACCCATGTCTTACAAATGTTTTACTAGAGACCCCAATTTTTATTTTGAAAAATTACAAGTGCCCAAATGTTTCCTATTGTGTCCAGATCCATCCTGTGTATCCCCTAACGTGTTCGGATGTATACCTACCTAGCATGTTTGACACATGTTCAAGCATGTATGGAATGTGTTGCTGTCTGATGTGTGTTAGACACTAATACATTATCAAGGATAATGTGTTTGTGCTTTCTAAGGCTTACCGGGTCCTTATAACACGTTGGTAACTTGATATGTGGAATTGCTTGCTCCACTGCTGTAATTGACCAATCACTGTTTTTGAAGATCAAAATTTGTTCATTGTTACTGAGTAACCAAGTGTTTTCTCCCATTTCCAACAAGCTTTTCGCTTACACACTACATTTCACATATCATGACTCTTAAGTTGAATGAAGCCACCGGAATTATCTGTGGACTTACCTTTCTGTGGGAGATATTCCACAACTGTAAGTATTTGAACTGGACACTGCAGTTCCAAGTGCCACAATCTTTAAAACCCAAGCCTCCTTTCTTCCGACAGAAGACACTTCTCTAGTCACTAGGGGGCCCTTATTCCATGAGTCATTTTTGCGTAGGCTATCAGTGGCTTTGACAACCTTCTTAGATAAGAGAAAGATATTAGTCTGATACGGTTGCAGACTAAAAAGGATTGACTGTATGAGTTGATGCTTTCCACATATTGAAAAGACTAGGGAGTTCCCAATCTTGATTAGTTTAGACCTTGTAAACTCGTAGAAGTAAGAAAAAAAAATACTTAAATATGTAATACACAAAGTATATTCTAAACTATATGTAAATCAAAACAAATATTCACCACTAATTGCAAAACCAAAATAAATCTGGATAATAAGAAAATTAATACATAGATTTAGTGACAAAAAGAAACCTCGATGACTAATAGTTATCGAATAAAACCCTTTGAGCTTCTACTTCCAGTGAAAATAATGTACTAAAAAAGTTAATTTACAGCATAAGTGGTATAGGCAAATTAAATCTTGGTCGACTTGCTCCCGATTTGTGACTCCTATCAATGAACTCTTTGAAATTGTTTGCAGCAGTAGAAGTAGATATCTCCCGATCTTTTTGTCATTCTTACTTCATTTGGAGTAGAATATTTGCACACTATTGGATTCTACTGTCCAAGCCATCAGCATTCCAAACGAGGGCTTACTGGCTGCCGTTAGTATGTAAAATAATTGAGAAAATATTGGGAGAGAAAACCTTATCAATTTATCTCGAAAGCAATAATTTTGGTTTTTCCAAACAAAAGATGGCTATTCACTTTTTATCAAAGACGGTTTAGAGGTTGCTGTCTTTATGAATTGTTTTTTCATTATTTATAAATGTTTAAAAGTGAGGTATTTATAGAGGAGATTGTAAATTAGGGTATAAATACGAGACCATTTAGAAAATAGCGACCTAGCACACGTGCATCGAATAGGCACATATTAAGTAAAAAAGCTTTAGCATAATGGCCACTCCTCAGTACATGCGTGCTACTTAGGTGTATATCATGTGTGAGCATTATGGATAAACGGCGCTCATACGTAGCTCGTATACACATCAGGCGTAGGCATTCTTGATAAATAGTGCTCGTGCACAACTCGGGCTCATTGCAGGCATGGGCATTTTGGTCAAAATATGTACATGCACGTATGAGGCATAGTTATTGAAAAATAGCGCATTTGCGACAATGGGTGTATATCCGACGTAGATCTTTACTGATACTTAAGAAATCTTTAAAATACCCGTTTTACCCAGTTAAGGAATATATTAATATAGAATATTTCTAACAATTTTTCATTTTGACAATTCTGTGACAAAACCTCATATATATATATATATATATAATAAAACTAAAAAATACATAAATCACTGTTCAGGTTCCACCGAGATAGAATCTGTGTTCAGAAAAAATTTACTCTTAAATAAAAGACAAACGACATTTTGACATTGAACTATGAAATGTACTAGCTCTTGCTGGTCTTAATCGACTGTGCATAAATAGAAAAATGTATTCAACTGCATTATCAATTACAAGCCAACACACCAAGCAATACATATATAAAGGTAAAATACTCTTCTCCCCCTGACCCTTTTTAATGGACCCCCCCTTTTTGTGTACTCTCCCCTTTTTTTCTTGTTATTTTGCTCCTCTTTGATTTGAATTTTGTCCCCTTTTTGTCACAATTGACCAAAGGAAGTGTATCAATCAACGTTGAAGTTATCACTGTCCTGCATTGAGCACAGTTTGTCAGAGAGCTAGTTTATGCTCCTCATGTACGCCTCGTGGGCGTCCAATAGGGATTCAAGACGCTGGAAACCTTTGAGGATGTGGGACTCTAATCGATCTTGATTTGAAGAAAGCAGAGATATGTGTGCATTCGTCATGGCTAATTTGTCAAGCATCTTGGAGAGTTGACCCATGATGACGGAGGAGGTGGATAAAAATAGAGGGGCTAGGGGCGGACTGAGAAGAGTTTGCAGCTGGATATGGCTTATCCATCTGATCAGGATGCACAGGGGAGAGACAGCGGGTGTGTGTCTGGTTTTGCTCCAATGTGGTGTGGTCAATAAGCTTACTAAGAGGCACACGAAAAAGATCCGAAAATGGCACAGTAAGACCTATTAAGTTGCTAAATGAGACAACCATGGGAA
>JAOVVI020016522.1:0-10866 GCA_028571085.2 Nepenthes alata
CCCATTTGGATTAAACTGTCAAATGTGCTGCTTGAGTTTTGGACTCAAGCTGGTCTCAGCTGGATCTCTAGTTACATTGGGACTCCTCTCCAACTTGATTCCAGAACTGCCAAAATGGAAAATGTCACACACGCAAGGATTTGTGTTGAAGTTGGGGTGGATGGCCCCTTTCCCAACTGCATCGACATTAAACCAAATCCTGAATCTGATTCCTCATTCTCAGTGAATGTGGAGTATCATTGGAAGCCTACTAGATGTGGGCGATGCCAATGATCGGGCATAGTGAGGCTAAATGCCGTTCAATGAAGTGTCCCATTTCCTCCAATTCTGCCCCTGCAGATTTAGTCCAAGGGAATCACTTTGATTTGGAGGAGAGATCTACTGATTATATCCCCGATTCGATGGCACCAGTGGATCTGTGCTCTGCCCATATAAATTTCCCTGATGATGTGGCTAAGTTGGGCCCAATAGGGGTTCAATTCCAAGAGGGAGGTGTTTCTCCATGTTATCAGGATGTTGGTGGCGCTCATCAGGAGATGATGGTGGAGGTGATTTCTGATAGTGTTCTGGATGGCTCCCTCTCTGACCATGCTAAGGCTAATGTCCCCTGCCATTGTTAAGCCTTGAGGATTTAAATCTGGGCTTCCAGCTGGTTTGGTGGAGAAATCAGCTGCTAGTGATCTGATTACTGTTGAACAACAGAACCTCTGCTCTGCCCAGGTTTCCCCTGCTGGAAAATTGGCTCCTGTGTTGGCAGAGCCTGATGCGGACGCTAAAGGGGTTCAAGTTGATGAAGATGGTTACTCTCACGATGAAGGAGGAGTTTCGCTTTGCAATCTAGAGGATCCGGATGGGGTTGTTCATGCACTGAGTAATCCCTTGTGTGCTCTGGATCAGCTTGAAAGGTCGTGTCAGTCTGCTCGGGCTTGCTTTGTAGATGAGGTTGATGTTTCAACTCCTGACTCAATCACGAGGCTCTACCACAAGTACTCCCTAGTAGATTCAAGCCATATTGGATCTAGCAATGGCTGCGGGAAAGATCCACTGGTTGGAAGTCAGCTGGGTGAGGCACAGGCAGCTTTCCAGGATATGGATGCTTTGGATAAAGGGGCGGATCCATTACTTCCCCACGTATGCCCCCATGTTTCTGCACAGGCCCAAAAGGATTCGGATGCCGTCGAAGGGGGATATGATCCTCTGTCCTGCGCCATCCAGTTGTTGACTGAGGAAAAAGCTTTTCGGTATTCTCTAGAGTCCCTCTCCACGGATCATAGAAACTTGGTGTTAGTTTTTTTAGATAAATGTTGGTGTAATTTATCTAATCAAGCTAGGGATCAATTCAAATCATCCTGTCCTCTAGTTGGGGCAAAACTCCTCAACTCTGAGGGCGCTACCTTTGAAGCCCTGCGATTATCTGTGCTTGCTCATCCTCACATTAATTATTTATTTCCGCACGAGAAGCGGATTCTATTTGATTTTCTTAGTTAAATCTGATAAAGGTTTATCAACTAGATCACTTTTGCACTTTGGATGATTTAATAATGGGACTTAAAAGTTTTCAATCTAAAAAATCGGAAGTGCGATGTGATCTGGAGGAGCACCACAAGCAAGTCCGATTTGTGCATGATGGGTCATGTAGTCTAGCAAAACCAGGGAGGAAACGGAAGAAAAATCCCAAGAAACACTAATGGTTTCCTGTCCTGGTTGGTCCCGGGTTTGGGGGTCTTGATGAGGGAGCTGGATGCAATGTGATGTTACAGCTTATGTTGGCTGTTCAATGGCTGATATGGCTTGGTTGAGAAATTAAGCTGATGCTGTCAGAATGTATTGCTTTGCATAATTGTTATGCTGTTGTCTCGGGGCAGCCTCCCAGTTTCTACTTCTCTGGTTTGGTGCTGGTGCTGGCTGAGCAGTATTTGTGCCCCTGTTGTTGCACCTGATGAGCTATTTTGGTTTACTGGCATGTTCCCAATCTGGGGTATTTTCTGCAGGCATGCGGTTTTCTTCTACTGCTGTCCTGGGATTTTTTTACTGTTCCTAGGGGGTGTAACCCCTCTGCTGATGGCTCCTGATGGCATATCCACGATTTTAGAGCTGATGTGCCGGTCTCTGCCTGGCTGAATTTGGGGGGCTACTGAAGCAGATGTTTTCCTTTGGTTCTGTCGGCAATTTTTGATTGAGATGCAAGCCTTTGATGCTGTAAACCGTGGTGCTCTACTGGTTTTCAGCTGATATTTGCTGCTCCTTTCCCGGCATGACAATGTGTTGCCGAAGATTTTGAATATGGTTTTTCAAAGCTCTGATGTAGATTTCTGTGGCCTGTAAGCAATCACAGTCTGCAGTTTTTATTACCCGAGGTGTTGAGTAAGGATCTGTTAATGTGCTGTGCCATCTGTTGAGATGGATCAATTGCAATGATGCCATCTGATGTTTGGTGTCCTGGTGTGGATGGTGAAAGTCTCAATCAGCTCTTGTGGCATGGTTTACTGGAATACTGATGCAAGTTCTTATGCTCCCTTGGATGTTGTTGTTGAATGCTGGATTGTTAATTTCAAATATGCGCTGGAGTGGCTGGCATGAATGATGCTATGCTGAAGGGGTTGTCATGGTTTCTTTTGCTGAGTTCATCTTTGGAATGCTGAGCTAGATGGTCTACCTATTGCCTCGGTACTGGATTTCTGCAAATTTTGTTTTGCTGCCTTTGCTGGGGTTGAAAAATGGCCATGCCATGCTGGAGTTAAGCTGCTGGAGTTGCTGTTTTCTGGCTGCCGGGGCCAGCAGTTGCTGGAATGAGCAGTTGCTGGACTGGATGCTCGCTCCTTGTTGCTGCGGTGTGAGATTGGTGGATGGTCCAGATGGCATCTACACGGTTTTGAGCTGCTGTCTGATCCTGGTCTTGTATTTGGCTTGCTGCAATCCTCTAGTTCTCTGGTTTTGCTGTTAAACGTTATCTTCTTGGAGGCAACTTTTATTGTATTAAATTTTCTTTGGTGTCATCTGATGTACCTAGCTGCTCGGGGTATGCCCTAGCGCTTAATGCTTTATCTCCTAGTCAAAAAACTTGGAGAGAAGCATTGATTATGTAAATTTTTTCTCCCTTTAATTCAAATTATTTACTAAAAAAAAAAATGAAGAGCCCTCTTTGGCTCCCCCTCTCAGTGAATCTAGCTTAACCCCTCCCCGTGGGAACCTGTCTTCCTTGACCCTAAACGCACACGGAGAGCAAAGGGGCCTTGATGGACAAGCTGTCCATCTCAAGTCCCCCCCAGTCCCCGATATCCATAGGACTTGCATGGGCCCTGCTTGTTCCTTGGATGTGGCCCCAGCCCGAGCTTCTAAGGAATCTGGACAGAGTGAGGCCCTAGGCCCGATGGCAAGCCCGGTTCAGTCCTCCCCCACATCCGGCCCCGAGATTCTCTCTAGCCCGATTATTCCTTTGAGTTCTGTGCCCGCTTCTGAAGAGATGGACTCTAACTGTTCTGACCGTAAGACTAAAAGTAGAGGACGTAAATCTTCAAAAAACCTCAATAAATCCCATGGGCCTAAAAAGTTGAACCCCCTTTTGCCAGTTCCTCATGACTAACATCGCATGTTGGAATGTGAGGGGACTTAATGGGATTGTTAAAGCCCATGAAGTCTGTAATCTCATTAGCTCCCACGGATGTTCTACCACTCTGATTAGCCTTATTCCTAAGGTCCAATCCCCACGCACGATTTCTGACTACCGTCCGATATCCTGCTATAATGTTCTTTACAAAGTGATCTCAAAAATTCTTGCAAACAGAATCAAGGAAACCCTTCCCTACCTGGTTGACAAATGCCAAACGGCCTTTGTGGCGGGGCATCAGATTAGTAATAATATCCTATTAGCTCAGGAGCTCCTTCATGAGTATCATCTTGGTCATGATCCGCCTAGATGTACTATGAAGATCGACCTGATGGCTAATGCCATTGCTTCTGAAGTTTACTTACCAAAAAAAAGCCATTGCTTCTGAAGGAAGTATTCCGCTTTCTGCGTCTAGAGAGAGAAGCTCTCGTCTCTCTCTAGGTTTTCGTTTTCAATCTTCACCTGTGTTGTTTCCACAGCACAGGCAACGCCGGAGCCGGCCATGGCCGGTCTCCTGGGTCCTCCTCCTAGTTCCCCCCAGAAGACATCGTCCGCATCTGTTTTCCTTCTGAAACCTGATGCCATCTCACCCGTTTCCTCGTCCTCACCTGCTAAGAACGGATTCTGTTCTTCCAGTCCCGAGAAATTGTCGAGAGAGAACCTCTCTTCCTGGTCAGATATAGTCCGAAATGGTGGAAATTCCTCGTCCCCTACTCTGAAATATTTCCCTCCACTGAAGGTGGATGGCGACGCTGCTTATATTTCTCCTCCCCCTGAGGTTGTTGAGGAAGGTAGACGAATTTGGGGTACATCCTTAGTGGGTAACGTCTTCGACGCTCCTCCCCATCTTCGGGCGATTACCTCCATTGCCCGTCTTCTCTGGTCTCGCTATGGGCCGGAGCACGTCGCGTCCAATGAAGAAGGTTTTTTCTTCTTTCGGTTTTCTTCTTCGGAAAAGATGGAGCAGTGTTTGATGGCAGGTCCATGGTTGCTCGCAGGTAAAGCCCTATGTCTAAATCGTTATCTTCCTGGTATGAAGTTGAGCAAGGATTTGCATAATTCTTTCCCAATTTGGATTAAGCTTTTCAACGTGCCGGTTGAATTCTGGTCTCCACTGGGACTTGGTTGGATTGCCAATTCAATTGGAAAACCAATCCTCCTTTGTCCGAGTACAACAAAAATGGAGAGGCTAGATGTAGCCTGGATCTGTGTTGAGATTGCTGCGGATGCAGCTCTGACCTCTAGAATTAATTTGCAATCGTCCAATTTCAATGTAGTGGTGGATGTAGGATACTCTTGGAAGCCGACTAAGTGTGGTACGTGTCTTTTACGTGGCCATGAGGAAGCCAATTGTAAGGCCATGAAGCCCAGTCCCACTGCTGGTAAGCCTCCCAGGATGAGGGTTGTTCCTAAATGGCGTCCACAGCCTTCGTCCTGTGCGGATGTTGTTAATAATGTGGTTGAGAGCCCTGGATTCTGTTTGGCTGAGAATACTTTTGCTGGTGATTTGGGGGTGGTCCCTGCCCCTGTTTCTCCTTCTGTTGCTGCTGGTTCTGGATTTCGTGAGCCTTTAATGGGGTCACCTGTTCCAATCACTGAACCTGGCATTTCAGCTGCTGTGGGTAAGGGTCTTCCCAGAGGTCTGCAGTTGGGGGTGGTGGATATGTTGGATTTGGTAGATTGGAGTCCCCAGGGGACAGTGGGTGGTTGTTCTCTCCCTCCTGCTGATGCCCCTATGTCAGTTCGAGCCCCTCACATTGATTCCCCCTGTGGTGATCAGACATTATCTCTGTCTGTCCCCCCTGATTGCAGTTTAGTACTGCCTGTTGTGGACATTCAAGTTAGTAGGCCCCAATTTCAGCATGATGACCTGACAAGCTCTCTTGTTGGTTTTCCTGCCTTAGATGTGGATACTAGTTCTCCCTTTTCCAATTCAAATGTTCCTAATGTGTCCCATTTACAGGAGCCCAGCTTTATTGCCAGAGAGAATCGGATCATTGAGAGTGACCCAGGCGATGTTAATTCTCAGTCTTCCGAGGAATGGACTGCTGAGGTTATTACCAATGATCCAATGCAATATGCCCTCCGTTGCTTACTTGGAGAGAATGCTTCTCATCTTTATTTTAACTCCGTCACCAAAGACCAACGTTGAGTTTTGTTTGATTTCATTGATTCATGTTGGTCTGATGTGTCTGAGGTTACAAAGAATATATTCAGATCTTCCTTTCCATTGGAGGAGGATTATCTGAAGTGTCCATCGAGTGCTTATTTTGAAGGCCTCCATTTGTTAGTGATTGCCACTTCCTCTAAGCCCCACATTGACTCCTTGTCTCCTGATAGGAAGTTGATTATATTAGATTCTCTTAAAGTCATGTTGAAATGGAATACGATTTTTCCGTCAGGTTAATTTAGCGATCTAGATGGTCTAGTGGCGGCGGGCCTCCAGATTTTTTGTTAGTTCATCCATCCGCATATGCTGGAAGCCGGATGGTTTTTTTCGGTTGGTGTTCATCCTTCCTGATGTTTTTGCCGGTTTAGCAAGCTGATCTGGTCCGATTGTCTCCTAGTCAATTTGGCTAGCTGTAGTCTATTTTGGCGCTGTAGTGTTGCTGTGTTTTGTTTGCTGGTGCGGTGTTGGATTCTGCTGCTGAGACTTTTGCTCCAATTTGACACTGAATTCTATCAGTTGGTCTAAGGCTATTCTGAAGCTATGGATGGCTTTGCTGCTCGTTTTGTATGTGGAGATGAATCAAAGTGTAGTGGGTGCTGGTGTCAGGCCTGTATAATGGTTGTTGACACCATTGCAAACCTGCTAGCATGGAGGTGAAAATGCTTCTGGGGTATTGAGGCATGTAGTAGTATGTCTTGTAGGGAGGTGCCACTGCTGCTGGCATCTTTAGCTGGAGTTGGGGCTGGGGCTTTGCTGCAGCTGCCTAGAGTTTTGCTGCAGTTGGTAATTTTTGAGGGATGGTTTGCTATGGTAGCATTTCCTGATGGCTGAGGGTGGGTCTTGGTCTGACCTGAAGAAGGCTGATGCTGCTGAATAGGTGCCCTATGAATGCTGGAGTGCTCTTGTCCTTGTTGAGAGGCTAGGTCGATGTGCTGATGGTGTTGGTTGTCAGCCCTGTGCAGTTTGTTTCCTTATTTTGGTGGACCACGTTGTTGTGGTGCTGTTGCTGGAGTAGTTACACTTCTAGTCAACAATGGCTTTGGGGAGAGTGTCTCGGCTGAGGACTGTCCTATTTTTGTCTTTGTTGATTGCTTAATTTATGTGCAGGAAGAATCTGTTGCAGACCAAATCAGCTTGCTGATATAGATGTTGCTGACCCCTTTGCGAAGAGTGGTTCTGGCTGGTTACTGCAATGTACAACTTTGCGTTCCTACATCCTGATGGTCTGTTTTGATGTAGATGCTAAGTGGTACCAGTTGATTGATGTTGTGGCTGTCTACAGCTTTTATTGAAAGAAGCATGCTTCATACTGCTTGTGTATGATTATGCTGAATGATTATTGGTGGTGTGTTGGTGAAGGCATTGATGCTGCCCTGGTTACTAGATCCTGGCGGCTTGATGATTTTGATTCGACACTCTTTTCCAAGGCGTGTGGGGCAGTTTGATATGCTATATCCTGTTGAGTTTTTCACTGTGGTACAGATGAATGACGATGTTGCATGTTTTTCTATTTTCGCACTTGCTGTCCTGTTCGGATAGAGCAGCTGCTGGTTGCTTTTTCTGCGGTATCCCTTCGTTATGGTATTGCTGATGGTGTTTGCTAGATGTTGTTGGTGTTTGCTCGATGTTGTGTGCTGGCGTGGCTGGTGTAGTGGCGTGGCTGATATGGTTGACTACAACACTGTTGTTTCCCCCATGCTTCTACCCTTTCGCTGTGATATCGCTGATGCTGTCTACCCAATCTATTTTTTTGTAGTGTTTTTGTTGTTGGTCTGGGATACATACGGTCGTGTTAGGTGATGTTCATCTAGGTGTTGCTTTTTCAGTTTTCTTTCACTCGGTTCATGATTTTGTTCATGGTAGTGCTCAGGGTATGCCCTAACTCCTTGTTCTAATTCTAAGTTGGCAAAACACTTGGAGTTAGAATATCGTTTTGTAATTTTTATTTATTTTAATTCATTTACTTACTTACCAAAAAAAAAGATATCAAAGATAGGATACTTTACATCCTTTTTTTTGTTAAGTAATTAATTGTATTAAAGTTTAACAAAATGTATAAAAAAAATTATGTTCTTTACCAAGTGTTTTTCCGAAATCAAAACCCACACAATACCTATTAATAAAGTAGTTAAAGGAGGATATTTTACATCCTCCTCATATTATTGGTATGTCATCAAACTGACATCTTCCCGAAGTACAAAATCCATCTGGAACACTCGGATTACACAGAAACCATGATTTCACTTATCTCAAAATGTCCACACTAAGAAAATGACTCCCTCAATTCCTCAAACCACAATAGGATCGGAGACTACAATTACACATTCACAACAGATTTGGTGTGGTTTTCAGTTCATTACACAACAAATAACTCCAACACTTCAGACACGATTCAGTTTTCCCAACTTAGGAATACTACCGTCTATTTCCTTAAACATTAGAGCCTACCCATAATTTCTTAAACTAAAACTTCCGGTTGCTAATTTTGACTTATGTGGGAGCAATTCACACTAAGAATTCTTCTCCCTCTTAATCCAAGGTATCTGTTTACAGATGACGCAACCGGGATCCACTGTTTTATAGTCCCCAACTTACAGATTTATGGGACATTAATCATCTTCCAAAAATAGTATTCATAAATTCATAAGACGAAGACTTCATCACAAAAACCTCACTACAGCGATACAATTTTGGATCCCAAGTTCCTCCCCCACTTGGACTGAGGGTATTCACCTTTTATAATTCAGAAATAACAAAATCCTAACCTTCCCCAACAAATTGACATCATCAAAGTGGCTCTGCACCTACATTACATTCATTCCTCCAATGAACATACAGCCGATTACTCTCCACAATTCATAATATCCACAAAAGAACATGTATATAAATCATGAGATAATCCAAAATTTACAGGGCAAATGTAACATAATATGCAATTTAGGAAAGACCACACAAATCCCCAACTTTAAATAAAACAGAAATCAAATTCCTCAAATGAGAAAATACCTTCATTCACACTTTGAGGGGCCTCAACATCCTGAACTGTTATCATAAGTGCCTTGACTGCTGATATCTCCTTGGTTGGGGACAATTCTTGGCCAAGTGACCCTGCTGACCACAATTAAAGCAGGCCCCCATTACTTTATAACAGATCATCCCCAGGTGCCTCCTCCTGCACTGTACACAACCCACCTTTGATTTTTGAGGGCTAGTCACTGATTGAACCTCAATAATATTATTTCCTTTATCTTCTGTCCATGCCCTCTTTGATGGCTCAGAGGGTTTCAAACTTAATCCTGCACTATTATTCATCCAGTTAGCTGCTCTCTTAGCACATGATTTATGTATCTCCAACTCCTTTTTGTATATTAGGGCTCGATCTAATATATCCGCATACGATTGGAGTTTTAGAGTCTCCAAATGCCCTCTAATATCATCCCTTAATCCTTGCTGAAATTTCATTAACTTCATTACTTCATCCTCCACAAAATTTGGTGCAAATCGGGACAATTCAGTAAACTTAGTGTCGTATTCTTCTATGGTTTCGCCTCCCTACCTAAGTTGTATGAATTCTTATCCCTTTTGATCCTGAAAGTTGGGAGGGAAATACTTTTTAATAAAAGATTCTTCAAACGTTTCCCAAGTGATCACATTATTGGGCGCACCTAATGCCCTCTTCTTCATCTCCCACCAATTGTCAGCTTCACCTCCCAACTTATATACAACAAAAGAAATGTTTTCTTCATCTGAACATTGGATCACCGCAAAGATCTTTCTCATCCTCCGGATCCAAATATCTGCCTTTATCGGATCAGGTTCACCCAGGAATTTAGACACTCTTTTCACCGTAAACCTATCATACGTGGTTGGAGCAGGATTTACTGGAACTAGCACAGGTGCAGGGACCGAAGCCATATGACGCTGCTCTAATGACTCGACCACATTTGTCATCCTTCCTAACAAGCTTACGTATTCAGCTTCTCGGTCATGAGAGATACTAGCACCTCAACGATTGTTTCTTCTACTCTTACTACTCGCCATGGTATATCCTATATCCACAAACATCACAATGTTAGCTAATCTCAGATAATCAAATCAAAGGGAGGGGTTAAAATAATTAGCACTATTCAGAATAGAATCCTTAAAATAAGCCTTTAGGCATTTCTCTCACCCTAATCACCACTATCTTTCCTCAACTTAAAATGATTCAATCTAAATCCTTCAATTCACTTCATCTTTCCTAAGCCCAAAATCAATATCATTCTACTTCATCAATAGGTCTCGGTCTATCTCAGACCCACTTATATTAGCTAAGATACCTAGGACGTAATTCATCCTATGCCTACCCCTACTCAGTCGATCATTTATAATCATTTTCTGAGCTTCCGCAAACGATTCAGATCATTCCTAAGGCATTTGATTTTCACTAATACCAATTGTGACGAAACCGATCCAAATCCTTAAAGGACCCTCCGTCTAATACATACAGAACAAAGTCCATAAATTTAAATCATTTAACTTATGTAGAAATTTCGGCAGTCCCTTTTGTAACTAGACAAAAACCTAAAGTATAACCTGTACAAGCACACAACTAATCGAATACCTTACTTTTCCTACAACATGCATTCACAGGATCACGAACTGTCATATCATCCATGGCTTCTACACAACACATTTTATCCAACATTTCAAACTCAGAAGGAGATTCCATCTAGGACTTATATATATTCAAAACATCAAAATAACGTAGAAGCAACTAAATCCATAAGTCAACCTGCGGAAGCAAGAACAGAACATACTTTACGATATAACTTTTTTACATTATCATAATACACTATGTTCATTTCAAAATACTAGCTTCAAGAATCCAAAATCCTTTGATCCACTAAAGTCCTCCAAGGTCTTCAAGACTTATGAACCTTTCCTTCTTGTAGCTTGAAAAAGCACGTCTTTGTGCTAACGTGATACAACCAAGTTTTGACCCCGATAAATATAGCGGAAGAAGTATAGATTAAATATTCAATACACGTAAAGAATACTTATTTCTAGAAGCTAACGATTAAGAGGAGCATGCAATATATAAACAAGC
>JAOVVI020016523.1:0-10866 GCA_028571085.2 Nepenthes alata
ATAAAAAATAAAAAGTTAAATCTATCAGTCGTAAATTAAAAGTGACGTTCGACCCCATTTATGGGGTTATATGTATGACAAATTAATTACGAGTCTTAAATAATAGTATATGATATGGGAAAATAATCATAACCCGAGTTTCGATATTCATCTTTTTATTAATAAGATGATCATTAATTTTTAATCCCATATATTTTAGTATAATTTAACCATATTTCATGTAATTTATACAGCTGACATGTTTGATATTAAAATTTTAGATTTGAGCATAATTATACATTTATACAATTCAGTATATATATCGAACAATATTTTTTGGAATTATACATGATAAGATATCAAAATTATATTTTTAATTTTTTTGGTATTTGATTATATCATATTCCAGTATATATATATTTATTTATTTATTTATATATGAGATTATATATGTTTTATTGAACAATTAGTTCACAATTTCTTTTATTTTGCTAACTCATTTAAACTAGTAGGCTCAAATTACTTGTAGGAGATTTTGGATCGAAAGATTTGTCATTCAGATATTAACTCATGAGGCTATAATCAATTTAATGATTTGCTATAAATTAATATTCGAGCTTTCAGTTATTTCAATTATTAATGTATTTAATCGATTATGATACTATGAAGTTGATATTTATGTTATATTTCATAATATTTAAAAATTAGTTTCAATACTTTGATATTAATAAGATATTTTTTCTTATGTTTGATATGAGATTAGTTTTTTGTCAGTTTTGGAATTACTTGTAGGTGTGGCATATAAATCCTGAGGTTTAAATATTATAATATTTTAGATTATTTAATAATATTTAATTTTGAAATTCACGTCAGGTATTTATTTTCGCTTTTTTCTTCTATCGGTAGAATAAATAATTAAATTTAGAGTATTAAAAATTTTAAATCTAATTTAAATTAATTTTAAAAATAAAATAAAAAATTTAGTTTTGAAGCATGACATCCTTCCCAACCTTCCCCTTTCCCAAACGGTCACACAATTGTTTAGATAAAAAGAAAATTACGAGTCATGCTGGCACGGACCGATCGTGCCATGAGCAGCCTTTTGTACAGCCTAACATGATCCAAAGTATACTGTTCACTATAGGCCGTACTCGGTATGACCTTTGATGGGCTAAGCCGTGATGTGTCACGAGTGACCTGACGCGTTTAACAATTCTAATTTTACATTTTTTTTGCAACTAGATATGCACTTTGGCGTCGTTCTTTCAAAATGTTATGTTCAATTAACATAAAAGAAAACTATAAAACTTAAGTTCGTGAATGATTATAGAAATCTTCGGTTATTTTTATTCAAGAAATATGTTACAATTTATATTTAAATTTTAGAGAAAAATAGTGAAAAATTATTGAAAAAATTCTAATAAACTTCGAGAATTATATAAGTAAGAAAATATTTTCACAATTTTACATAATACAAATCAACACAAAATTTATTTTATAAATTTATATAATTATTTTACTAACAATGTACACAATTTTATATTTTTATAAGTTTCTACAATGTTATATCTCATGCCTTGTCAGAGCCACATTAATATATATATATATATATATATGGTTATTGTAATATTTTTATTTTAAAAAGTATTATGATTTAATGAGAATGTTTGTTATTATAAATAACTCAAAAACTTATTAAAATTATTTATGGATGGGTCAAATAACCCATAGATTGACTCAAAACCAAGCCTGCAAGGAAAGAATATCCCAAAAAGTCATAGTCCAGGAAAAGTTATTCAACACTCAAAGCCCAAGCTGCACGACCTAAATCCACCCAATAAGATAAGGGCACTTGGAATCACCCACCGGCTGGAGTCCAGTAGCGCGCGCCACAACAACTCTAACTCAGCAGATCATCTCATATGGCCTCACCCTTTGATTGTTTGGCTTAGTGTAGCCCGTCGAGGGACCATAATCCCTGGTGCTTTCAGAATGCCAGAATCACATAGTCGTACTATTAGCCATTCATCGTGATCCTAGCAATGCCCCAACTAGCAAACACGTTCTCTCTCTTCAAATACCTCCCTTACTGCACAGAAAGAGGGGAGAGATACTCATCATAGGAGGGGTTTCGAGAGGCCAAACAATTTAGAGAGGAAGCGACGATGAACGAAGGCAACGCCCGTTCCCAAAGCCACTCCTCAAGAAAGCATCCCTTTATCTGAAATACTTTCTCGCGAGGGTGCCTCTGAAAGCCGCTGCTCAACCGAACGTACTCATCGAAACTCAATTCTATGTCTATAAACTGCTCATCAATTGAGCGCATTTGTCAAAACTCAATCATCCATCTGAAAGTTGCTCATTAACCGTGCGTTACTTATTAAAGTTTAATTCTCAATCTCTAAACCACTCCCCAGTCGAGTGTATTTATCGAAATTCAGTCCTTTATTTCTAAACCGTTCTCCAATCAAGTACACCCGTCAGAATTTAATCCTCCATTTTTAAGCCGCTCACCAATAGAGTGCACTCGTTAGAATTCAAACCTCTATTTCTAAGCTTCTCATCAATCGAGCGCACCTATCGAAACTTAGTCTTTAATCTCAAAATCGCTCCCCAGTCGAGTGCACTTGTCAAAACTCAGGCATTCATCTCTAAGCCTCTCATTAGTCGAGTGAACTGAAGAAAATTCAATCATTCATCTCAAAACCACCCCCTAATCGTGCGCATTCACGAGAGCTCAATTCTCTACTTCAAAATTGTTCTCCAACCAAACGTACCCGTCATAACCTAGTCTTTTATCTCTAAGTTGCTCTCCAATTGAGCGCATTTATCAGAACTCAATCATCCATTTCAAAACTGTTCCCTAATTGAGTATATTTATCGGAGTTCAACCTTCCGTAAATATTTAATCCCCTAAAACATGTATCTACGTATTTTTCATTAACATCATATTTTTTTATCTGTATAAATTTTTTTTTAACTTGAGTATCGGAGGACATATCGAGGAGTGAGTTCCGCCATCCTCTGGCCTATTGTTTGCTAGTTGTGATATGCATGATTTAGGTTTAAAATAATGAAGGTCGGATCCATTTTAATTTGACCTATCAAAAAAAATCAAGTGGCTCCCTAATTTGTTCGATAATTCGGATACATGGACGGATTATTTATAAATTTTACTTTTTAAAAAATTCTATTTTGAAAAACTTTGTCTTTTTTAATTTTATTTTTAAGTAGAATTATTTTGGGTATTTATATTATTGATATTATCATATAAAATTCTAAAATTAATATTAAATTTAAATTTTATGTGTGTAATTTTAATATTTTTATTATCATATTGCTAAAAAAATATGAGTAATTTGGATAATTGTTTTAAGATACAATTAAAATTGATACAAAAATAAAAAAATAAATAAATTTAGTTAATATTTCATTAATAAAATTCATAAACCGTGTGGATTCCAACCGAAAATTGGAAAAAGGTGAGAGGCGAATTTACCTTAGAAAGATAACTACAAAAACAAAAGCGTAGGCAGGTAAAGCTGTAAATATCTCGAAAACCGTGGTCAATTGCACAATCCATCCCTAAAACGACAATAAAACCCTCTCCCGAGCAGTATTCTGCACTCTCCTCTCTCCGTCTGGCTCTACCCTCCTCCCCTGTTTCTGCCCGTCCTCCCACTCCTACTCTCTCTCCCCTGTAATAAAAACAGAGAGAGAGTGAGGCAGAGCACTGAAAAGAAGCCCAAATGAAGCCCAAAGATCTGATTTAATCCTCTCATTTCTGTTCTTCAATGGCAGGTGAATGATAAATTTCACTCCAGATACACGAGCAAAATCCCCCGCCCTTTTCATACCATTTCATTTCATTTAATGGGTACAGCAGCCCCAACAGCGGAGCAGTCGAATAATAATCCAGAGGTTTTCTCATGGCTCAAAACCCTACCTGTTGCTCCAGTATACCACCCCACAATACAGGAGTTCCAAGATCCAATCGCCTATATTTTCAAAATTGAGAAAGAGGCCTCCAAGTATGGAATTTGCAAAATCGTCCCTCCTGTCTCTCCTGAGCCCAAGAAGTCGGCGATTTCTAACCTCAACGGCTCCCTTGCCGCCCGAAGCCCCAACTCTCAACCCACATTCACTACTCGGCAGCAGCAGATTGGGTTTTGCCCAAGAAAACAAAACCCAGTTCAGAAATCAGTGTGGCAGAGCGGAGAGCACTACACTCTTGAGCAATTCGTGGCGAAGGCCAAAAGTTTTGAGAAGAGTTACCTCAAAAATCACGCAAAGAAGCCGCTATCGGCTTTAGAAGTCGAAACCCTCTATTGGAAGGCAAATGGGGACAGACCCTTCTCCGTAGAGTATGCGAATGACTTGCCCGGCTCTGCCTTTGGGCCTATAAAGGAGAATAAAAGGAGGGATGCTGGAGACACAGCTTATGGGAATGTGACGGTGGGCGAGACCGCGTGGAATATGAGGGGGATTTCGAGGGCGAATGGGTCTTTGTTGAGGTTCATGAAGGAGGAGATACCAGGCGTCACTTCTCCAATGGTGTATATAGCAATGATGTTTAGTTGGTTTGCTTGGCACGTGGAGGATCATGACTTGCATAGCCTGAATTATTTGCATATGGGGGCAGGGAAGACTTGGTATGGAGTTCCACGAGACGCTGCCATGGCGTTCGAGGAGGTCGTAAGGGTTCATGGATATAATGAAGAGATCAACCCTCTTGGTGAGTTTGTATGTTACTACATTTGGGAAGCAGTAATGCCGTAGTGTCTTGTCATACTATTACTACTCGTGCTTGATAATATATTCATGTTACTGTTTGTGAGGTACTGTTGGATTAACTATTATATGAAGCCTTTGAGAGAAAAATTGTTGTCTATAGCATCTTTTTGTTTTATTCCTAATGTAGTTTAGAAGCTGAAGATATTAGAGATGTCCAATAAGAAGCGCTTCCCCTGTTTTTACTCTGTTTTATTTCCATGCGTTCTTATATTCTAGAAAATTTTGTTTATGCCTCTAGTTTAAAACAAGGGATCAAATGTAGCTTGGCTTGTAGGGATAATCCGAGCGTTTCATAAATTTTTATCTGATTACTGATATAATTGAAGTTTTGTTTTACCCCTTGCTGTGGAATCTGTTTACAGTTTAAGAAGGAAAGCCTCCCATAGCCTTGGACTATATTTCTTGGGGGGAAGAATACGATTTGGATTCTTGGGTGGGTGGTTACTGTATGAGCTATGGGACCTAGAGATGCTGTGTTGACAGTTGATAATGGTTTCAGTAGCTTTGAGCTTATGAAGCACAACATTGATTTGTTGTTACCTTGTGTTTGAAGGAAATTGCAGAAGGGTTTGTCTCGCTGAAGGAAAACAAGTCAGTACTTTGGATTGAAACTGATGAATTTGCATGCTGTTTAGAGTAGAAAGGTGCTCTTGAAATTGAAGGAGTAGAGCATTTTGGTTTTTGATGATTTCCTTTACGGAGTCTTGCCTGGGATGGTGTTGCAGGTTTAAGTGATTGTATATTAGCCAAGTTCAACAAGCTCCTGAAGTGGTTACCTGCAACAAGCTATTGAATTTGGACTATATTTGTTTGTGTTCCCATGGTCATTTGCTTTTAACTAAATCAAGATAAGGGCTTCTTTGGCGTAACTTTGAAACTACTTTTGGAGAAAAGCTAAAACTTGGATGTACACGAAAGTGCACACTAAAAAGTTTGAGGAAGATTTTTTTTCTAAGTTGAACTAGTTTATTTTAACATGTCCCAATTTAGAATTTTTTTAATAAAATACACTAAAGTTGTGAAGTTACAAATTGTACATCTTCCTAAACAGATTTCCCAAAATCATTAACAAAACCTCATGTGTTTTCACATTGTGAAGTTGACTAAATAGATTCTTCGTCTCCATTTAGTTCTTTTGGAGGTCATGTCCTTCATTTAGTGCATATGCAGAAAATCATGAATAATGGTTTCCTTCAAACACTTCTTTAATCTCCATTCTCGTTGTTTATAATGAGTCTCTTCCAAGTCCTCACATATCCTTAGATGCTCATTAGGCATCTTCACTTCATATGACCAATCACAAAAGCATCTTTCAGATGTCTATCAGTGTCATCTTGACTTTTTCCTGTATAACATCATGGAGAATCCTTCCTATTCTTGTATGACAAAAATTTCATATATATATTTCTATCACCCCTATTTCCATTTTCTACACATGATGCTAACTAATGTCCCAACACTTCAGCCATTTGCATGCTTGGTCTAATAGCCACATTATTGTGCTTTTCTTTAAATTTGAGTGGTATTATTTGATCTCATGGGACTCTCTTAGGTGGGGTTCTAATTCCTATTATTACCCTGCTTCTATACTTGCTGCGTTGTTACTAAGTTACATTTTGGATGTTTAGTATTTGCTCCATTAATTTTAAACTTTTAGCTTCCAAAGTCTATGGCTCCAAACTTTCCACTTTTTGGTAATGAAGATCCTTTCCTCCATCAGGTAGGTTTGAGACAAACTCTAAGCATTAAGGATCAAACATCCAACTTCACGAACTTTTTTGCTGCTGTTAAACTCACAATATGTATACATATTCTTTGTTCTACTAATTTTAAAACTTTAGGCTTCTAAAGTTTCTGTCACAAATCGGACTAAACAACCATAAAATGTCCAGATAATGATGCTAAAATCTACTAAACCATATACTCCAAAACTTATATTAATCCTATCAATTTTTTTCTCTACTTTTCATTATATATTTTATACATATGAAAAACTATATAAGCTTACTTCAAATAAAACTACAAAAATCTACAAATATCTGTAGTAAAGATAAGTTTGCTAGAGTCTGTCATATAAGTTACTCCATAAAAGACTCGGCCACCTCTAGGCTAATCTGAAAAAGATAGGAAATAAATAACAAATGAGCCAAATGCCCAATAAGTAATTCCATAATTAAGAAATATAATGATGATAGAGGTGAATAAAACACAAAAAACTCATAATATTAATAATAACTCATAGGCACCATGTGCCATATGAAACATATGAAAAGTCAACTGCATCACAAGATATAAAACATAAATCGGAGTTTTGGGATTTTATACATGCTTATATTACAACTAAAAATCTTAACAAGAAATATCTACGAAACTTTATATTTCTCATCAATATGGTATTTCCTATCACTGTTGTGAACCTAAGGCTAATGACTTAACTCCCCTGTTAGTTGGGTACAATGCTCAAGACTATTCTCCATCATCCCACCAAGCAATGCCAAGAGTATCAAACCGCACGTCTATGAGCTGCCTAGTCTTATCATATAATTGGATATCCTAGATATTCATATCATATATAATATCTATAGGTTTTATAGGAAAAATGCATTACGTAAATATATCCTCAAGTCTAGTAGAATGGTTTTAGTATCAGATAACGTGGACTATGCTAAGGTATCCCGATGCTTATATCATTTAGATACAATAGTGTCTTTATACATCTTTCTTTATCCATGGAATGTAAAAGGAAGTATTGTACTATATTATATTTGATGGGTCCAATATTGCGGGCTGACCTGAAGTCCGAAGCGTAGTAGAGAAGCTTCATTATGGCGGTAAGAAATTCCTCTTGGCGGGAAAAGTGGAGCTTCGTTTGGTGGGAAAAATTCACTACCGTCATCGATAAAAAGGGGAGGAAAGGAAAGAACAGGGGCGCAAAGCTCCCAGCGATGGAGCCCAAAACTCCCTAAGGCAATGCCCTTAGCTTCTTTGCTCCATCTCTCGGTCTCTCAGCAAAACAGAGTGCCGCGGAGCCCCTCTAATGGCGACGGGATGCTCTCGTCAAACAGGGCATAAAGCCCCCTGAGACTTGCGTTCAACACCTCCATCCCATTCCCGGCTAAGCAAAGACTCGAAGCTCCTAAAATGGAGCCCAGAGCTTCCCATCAGGACAGAGCATGAAGGAGCTTCCCGAGAATGGCACCCAGCCATACTCCCTCAAATCGAAGCGGAAACAGAGCATAAAGCTCCCGTAAATGGCGCGCAGCTGATTTTTCCTCAGATAGGGGAGAACAGAGCTCAATGAAGCCCCTTAAAAGGCTCCCGGTTCCTCTGTTCTCATTTACTGCGCAATAGAGCTCGAGGCCCCCCCATCAATGGCGCTCAGCGCCTTCGCCCCCGTTTCCAGGAAACAGAGCTTGATGCCTAGCTCCACTGTTCTTATCCTCGGTCAAGCAGAGATGCAAGGCTCTCCTAAGAAGGGAGCCCAATGCTTCCTGAATATGGCATCCTATGTTCATTGTGGTCTCAGCAGGACAGAGCATGGAGAGGTCTCAAGAATGGAGCCCGGCCCCAGATGCTCTCACCAAGGAGTACCGAGCTTCCTGGGCGTGTCGCCCAATTGTTCTTCTTTGAACCTGAGCATAAGCAGGACCCGGAGGTCTCCAAGAATGGCGCTCAGCGGTTCTTCCCCAAATCGAAGCGGAAACAGAGCACTGAGCTCCCCATCAATGGCGTCCGGTGATTTCAACAAAGACGCCCTCCTATCATCGGCAAAGCTAAAGGAGCCCTGAGATTGGCACCTAGAGCTCCCAACGAAGTTCCCCCAAAAATGGCACCCAGTCATTCTCCCTCTAATCGGAACGAAATAGAGCTCAAAGCCCATCATCAACAGCGTTTAGGGCTCCTCGAAGCCCTCGGCCAAACAGAGAACGCCCGTTTACACGGCTCTCTCGCACTCTCTCTCTTTACCTGACTGAGTCCAGAATTCTGCCCCCAACTCCTAGAACATTGGATGACTCCAGGCTGATGGCAGTGGGTGTGCCATGCCCTTTCCGGGTTCTCCATTGCCGAGGTGACAAGGACACTCCGGGCGGCCGGGAACGGAAAGCTTCCTCTAAGCCGGGCGCACTGCAAAGTCGCTGTGACAGACCACACTTTCCAACTGGAATCCGGCAGAGTTTTGGCTGTAAAACGGCTGTCAAACAAATACAAACATTTACAAAATCCTATACAGTAGACAAATTTTCAACAAAATAATCACAACACAGGATCCACACAGCCACAATATATTCGTCGCTCCAACGTTGTTTTTCAGGACACAACATTAGATAGAGAGATGCCACTAGGTACCTGTATACAAATCATAAACAACTTGCGGAAGCATATACATCCATCACATACACAACGGTAATTAAACTATTTGTCCATCGTCCATATACAAGTACATGTCCATCAAAATGTACAAAAGTACTCCAAGTACAAAATCATAAAATCTAAGTCCCATAAGATCATCCTCGAAGGTCTTCATGCGTAGCCGACTTCTAACCCTCTACCATGCCTCATTGGGTATAAGTTCGTGCTCGTCTGATGGAAAGAAAAACAGTAAGGGTGAGCCAAATGCTCAGCAATGTATAATATAGTAAGGACAGTAAGCAATATATTCAAAATAAAGTAGAGGATGGATATAGGAGCATGATATAAATGAATAAATATGAAACATGATTTAAATGCATTTTTCGGAGCACATTTATCTTTTCCATTTTGTTTCTGACACTTTTAGGTTCTAAAATATGCATAAATTTTCATTATTTTTGCGAACAAAGGCCAATAGACCTTACCAGTTAACGGTGCGGTAGAACGAGAAAAGAAATGTGTTTGCTTCTACACATTTTAAAGCACAACCCACACAATTCAACACTCCATGGTGAGCGGTATACCTTTCGCCCGATATATGGGGCCATAAAACATATGCCACCGTGTCTCCCGTGGCCCAGAGGCAATCCTCGTACTTCTATAGTAATATCTTAAGGCATGCCAGGGAATATTACCATTTGAAATACAAATCTTCGGTCTAATTTCATATTTACTTATTCTTAAGGAAATTCCATGTTCATTCTTAATACTTTGTTCTCACTTCGGGAAAACGATTCATCAAACATAATATATCATGGAATTTTCTGTTTATTCTTTTCATAATTGTATAATTCTTATAAGTTTAAGTCTCCAAATGACTTAAATTACATGCATAATAGACATAAAACATGGGAAAAATTAGAAATCCTTATCACCATGGGCCAAACATAACTTTAGAGCTTCCGGACAACAAATTCCTTCACAAATGCATATAACATAATTTCTGGAGCATATACAAGATAACATAAATTATGTACATTTGAATAAATATCTCGATTCATGTTCGATAATATTTCCGGTTTACATAAAATTAACATATATAAAATATATGTTAATAAATACCAAATAATCGAAGTGCCCACGTCTATAAAGCTAGGGTTTCAAATTTCTAAGGCTAAATCATGCATAAATCACAAATAAAACGGGTAAAATCGAAGAAGACGTGGGTTAGGGTTTTGGGAGACAAAATACCGCACAAATTTTACATATCGGATATGAAATCGGAACATTTACATGCTCCATATATGAGTATTATAAAAATATAAGTATGGATGAGTATTAGGACAAAAATACCCAAAGGGATCGGGACAAAAAGTGAAGAGAGAAAGAAAAGGGTATGAGTGTATTTGTTTCAACCCGATCTACAACTTTTCTAACTAGCTCTAAGCCGGATTCGAATCCGAAAGCTTTGATCTCCTCCTTCTCTCTCTTCTCCTTTGCATTCTCTCTCTATGGACCATTGCAAATCACGTGTGAAAATCCCAAATGTGTCTTTATAAACAGACTGGCACTCAAGCGCTGGTTGAGTGCCCAGCAAGCGGCCCATTCTGTTAAACGTGCCTCGGGCGTGCCTCACGTGCAGCTATTTTGCCAAATGCACCTTGGGCGTGCCTTGGGTGCCGGGCCTCCCAACTCCTCATTTTGCTTCCGATGCTAATTTTTCGCATACACTTAAGCTTAATC
>JAOVVI020016524.1:0-10184 GCA_028571085.2 Nepenthes alata
ACTTAAATTTATTCATTTAATTTTTTTTATAACTTTTTGAACCTCCAAACAAATAAAAATGATTTTCTCATATTTTTTCTTTGATTTTTTAAAGTTTTTTTTAAAACAAAACTTACCATTATATTTACCAAATTTAGACTATCTCTATGACAAATTTTATCAATATCAAGTTACCAATATATTAAACTATTTTATCGATATGACGCTATATTACAAAAGTGAACCATATTAATCATGACTAAAGCGGCTAATATTAATTAATGAGTAAAGTCAGAGATAATTAAAATAAAATATTTAAAGAGTTATACACTTGATAAATTATTTAAAAAGGCCCACTAAGCTTGCAATTTTACTAAGTCCATATGGATTTTAAAATCAAGGAAACATACTATATTCATCAGTGATAATTTAAAAAAATGGGTTAATGGAAAATCAAATTAATAATTATTCAGAATAATTAAGCATGAATGGCTACTCAATAACCCTAATCTCTAGTTATTAATTTAAACTATTAAATCACTTTTAATATTTTCTCTATAAATATAAAGTTTTTTTTAAAATAAAAAGGGTATTTGATGTTTCAACAGTTTAAAAATCCTAAAGAATTAATAACTATCTAGAGTAATCACTTTTATTTGAATGACTCAAATATACTTATGTAAATATAAATCTTATAATATTAAAGTAAATTATAAAAAAATGTTAAAAATCTATCATCCAAATACCTTACTATTCCCTTTGAGAATATTCTAAGACAAATCCTACCTCTCAAGAAACTAAAGTACATAATCATTTTCTAATTTTCCTAATGTAATATTTATTAAACGTTGAAGATAAATTATAAAATTATTCATTAACGGGCATGATAATTTATGGGTCTGCCAAAAGTCTAAACTGCAAAAAGAAAAAAGGCCTAAATAACGAATGCTCACAAAAAGACTCTCTAAATCTAAAAAGTAAAATGTGTGGCGATCGATCCAAGAGATATAACTCGATCCGTCCAATAATAAATGAACATTTATAAATAATCAATAAACTATTATCGGTAATAACTGTACCTAATTAAACGGTCAGAAACCGTGACAGCCCAACCATCAAACACAAGTAGTAGTTATATAAGTAACACCCTTTATAATTATAGAAGAGTAATATTATGAGACAGTAAAATCAGCACCCCATACTGTAAATACACCATCTCCTCATAAGAGAAGAGAAGTCTATTCCAGACAATGAACACTTAGACAAATAAAGCCAATATCCTAACGAATGGAACACTTTATAGCAGCTCACTCCAATTGAGCGTACCCTATAATACCCAATCATCAATCAAACACTCAATTCCTAAACACTTCCATCCACCCATTTTCTCCGTTTATCTTTCTTAACCAATTAGAAAGATTTCTAATTTGAACGTCAGAGGATATATCAGAAGGTGAATCCCGTATTTTTCTTACCTTTTATTCACTTATTGTGATGTGTATGATACAGATTTAGAGTAAATATCATTAGTCGCACATCAATCTTTGCTGTAGTAATTTCACATAAAAATTAGCATTCCTCTGTTTTAGTTTTCTTTGATGCACCTCTAGACCTTTTATGGTTTATTTAGATTTAAAATTAAAAACAAAACAGTTAGAAAAATTGAATTCAAACGAAAATTAAAATTCAACCAAAAGTGAATTATTTTGTTTAATTTTTTTCATAAATTATTTAGTTGTAATGTACCCAAACAAGTAAAATATCTTCTTCTTAATTGTTTTTTCTTACATATTTTTCTAAAAAAAGGAACTATTAAAGTTTGAGAACAATTATAGCTCTTATAATCAAATCACTGCTATTTAAAAATAAACTTTCCATCATCTATCTCTTTTCCTCCAAAATTTCCACAACCAAACTATCAACTGTCACACATCAATTTTCAGTACAATAATTTTATGTCAAAATTTTGCTTCATATCCCTTCCGATCCTTTAAAATTTTAAAAGAATTATCACTTTTAGATTAAAATGTAATTGTTTAAAGATAAACTTTTTATAGCTTATCATTTTTTTTCTAAATTATCACAATTAAATTATCACAGAAACACATCAATATTTATAACAGTAACTCCAAATTAAAATTATATTTCTAGTCTCTTTTTTTTTTTTCATTTCACGTCTATTTAGTTTATTCAAAACTTAAGAAAAAAATTACGAGTTTTAAATCAAAATACAAGTATTTGAAGACCAATTTTCCCAAATTTCTCTATTTTCTGAAAATTCCGAAAACCCACCTATGAACTGATGTTGCCATCTTCTTCTTTCCACATCTCAGTCCAATTCTGCTTTGCCTCTTCAATTCCCAGAAAAGAACCTTGCTTCCGAAGATCCAAACTAGAAGAAAGAGTGCCAAAAGCAATTCCAAGAGTTGAGATCCCAAATGTGACTAAAGTAGTCAAGAAAGGAAGCCAAAGTGGAACATCCCACAATTGCCTGTCCTTCAATATGCTAAAAGCTTGCAGCATTGCTAAACCAGCAGCCATTGGCAGCCCCACAAATGCGAATATTCTCCCCGTCATTCTCTCCATCACGACCTGCGGTATTTGATCTCCGTGGTCTTCATTCCTCGGATCATCCTTCTTAGGAGAAGCGATCTGTTTCTGCTTGGTTTTCTTGTGTTTTATGGTGGCGGCAGCTGAAGTTGAGCTGGTAAAGCCTTTGGCTTCGGCTTGTACTTTGAAAGTGGTTTGGGAGAGATGATGGCTTTTTGCGGCGGTGGAAGGGGAGGAGGGAAGGTGGTTTCTTGAATGGAAAGGAGAAACTCTGGTTGTGGAGAGAGGTGGTTGGTGGTGGTGAGGAATGAGTGTGTTCATGGCTTGCTTTGAGCTGTGATCTCTGCCTCAGAAGACGCAGGGGCTATGTTCTTGTTGTTTGGGGGGGTCTTATCCAAAAACAGCAATGGATGGTGGAGGCTTTTCATCAAAGGATATTTTTCCATTTATCTCCTTATAAGGTATTTAAATAAGTAAGATAATATATTTTGAGTTTAGAATAATGTTAAAAAATATCATTTAATTATTTTAAAAATATTATCGATAATATAATATTTTATCTATCTATTAATATTAATAGACTCTTATAAAAACAGATGAACAGATAAGTAATTTTAATATCAATTAACGAGTGGCTCCTAAAATATTTTTAGCTTATCGAAGAAATTTGAAATTGGTAAATATAACTTCAAAAATAATATAACTTGACTTGTTTTGAAATAAATGAATTATTATTCAATTTAGTCAATATTTTAATGTGAATCCAAAACTAATGTGTATGGACTGAAACCAACGAAACAGCACCCATTGGCCATTTCATTGAGAAATTGTTTAAATAACTGTTAAGGTATGTTACAGTATTGGATATCTTATAATTACATAATATTGGTACATCAATATTTGCAGAAAAATATCAAAAACAATCTAAACTTCTTATTTTGTTAATTTTATTCTTAATTTTTTGGGTTATGTTCTAAAATTTTATTTGAATACTAATACTGATGCGTCCTTGGATCCGAACTTTGAACAGATTCGGGCTGATCCACTTGTCCTCGTTTCGGCTCCATTCACTGAATTTGGATCCTGCACACCACTAAAAAGAACAAGAAGTCAGTGTGTCGGTAGGAAGTTGTACCACCGAAAATACTCCGATACTCAAGTCAGTAAACAGCCTTCGAAATATGATAAAGTTACTGAAACTGAGAATTGAGAAAGAGAGAGAGAGAGAGCAAGAGTGTGTGTGTCTCCAGATGAAATAGAGACAGAGCTGTTTTCTTGAATTTGGATGGTAAGGAGGCAGTAAACGGCCTTCGGAAGCGCATTTGTATGCCTTGGATTTTTTGAGTGACAGTAGAGAGTAGAGAATTGTAAGTCTGTTGTCGTTGTGAGCGTTATGTGAGTAAGAGTTTGCGTGAGTGAGAGTTTGCGTGAGTAACTGATAGCCTGGGTAAAAGTTCGCGTAACAAATCACGTGCCTGGAATGAGAATTCTATGGCTTATTTATGGTTGACAGGGTGATCTTCCTCTTTTGAAAGGAGTGATTCCCTGCGTGATTCTTGGTCGGCCTGTCTTTCAGAGCTGATGTCAGTTGCCAAACGGACCAAGATAGTTTCATTCCACGGCGGTCAGCAGCTTTCCAAATTGCTCACATTCCTTCTGCGTATTTTACCGTTGGAGAGCCCCAGTTGGCATAAAATTAAAAAAATAGCGCATTCCTTATGGGAGAGGCGCTGATTTTGTCAACGTCCATTTTGGGAGCCAACTGGGATCGTGGAAGATACTGAGAGAGCCGTTGCTGACCGTCTGATAGATCGTGGGCTCAAGTGGGCCAGGTCCATAACCGTAGAGAAAACCACTTTTGGGCTCATTACTACAGTACGCAGATGGTCAACGTTGGAGTTGATCGTCTGTGTGTGTTGGTCGCCTGGACGATCAACTCCAACGTTGACCGTCTTGGGCCTTTCAGCGTTTTGGTCTGTTCTCCAACTGGGCCGTTAACGAGTTGACCATCCGTTTTGGGCATTCATTGACTTTGGACCAGCCCATTTTCAGAATACCCATCAAATACTATTTTATATAAATAAATTAAATAAAATTTAATTTGTACTTTAATTTTATTTTATAATAACAAAATTGAATAAAATTTTATCATGTAATTTTATCATGTTTTGAATCATGTTCTGATATATATGATATGAAAAATAAAAAAAATATTATAAAGATTTAAATAAATGTTGTACTTAAAATTTTATATATGATCTAAATATAAATATTCTGACCCGATAAAAATTTGGGGCCCAAGAGTTGTTACTACAAAAAGGTTATCAGCACAATTGAGTTGTTCAACTTGGAAGCGGCCAAATAATTGTGCGGTTAAAAACATAGAAAATTGAAACAATTAATTATCTAACAAAATAATAAATTTAATATTAAACTTTAATAAATAATTATATAAAATTAAAAAATAATTAGTCATATTAAAATAAATAATAACAATCAAATAAATATTAAAAATTAATAATTAGATAGTTATAAAGTCAGTATAATTGTTAAAACCTTACATAATATAACATTTGAGATAATAGGCATGCCAATTTTGAACAAACAAACTAATTAGAAAAAAAGGAAACAAAAAAAGAGAAAGAAGAGACTTATCATTCAATTTATAAATCGTCTCTTCTTTGCTTTCCAAATTCATATAACCTAACTTCTAACTCCATTAAATTTTACACTTACCTCCTTATTTTTTTCTTTCTAATCTTTTATTCTTTTAAAAAAAATATTAACTTAAATATTAAAAAATAAATTCCACATTTCTCTTACTTTGTATTAGTTATTATAATACGCAGAATCTAAATTTAAAATTACAAAAATCATAACTAATTTCTTTCAAATTACTCAAAAATTTACCCCAACTTTTTAATTTGTATAAAAATTTAAATATTAGATACGTATCATTAGTAATTATTTTACATAAAATAAAATAATATTAAAATAAAATGTAAATATATAAAAAGATACAAATTAAAGATATAAATAAAAATATAAAAAAGTCGCAAAATCAAAGGGAGGAGTGATGTACGGACAAAACAATGATGCGGATGTTATATTGTGAGAAGAAATTTTCAAATATCTTGAAGCTCAATTGAACATTCCAATCCTCGAATATACGAGGTAGTGAGCTGGCTCTCTGATTCTGCCGTTCCTTCCTCCCCTCACATTGACAGCCGTGCAGCTTACACCCTTCTTCCATGGCAGCACCAATCGACACCGATACGGTCACCACCTCCCCGGTCTTCATCTCCGCCGCTGTTCTCCGCTCAATCCTCTCCTACAAAAGCTTAATCTCCCACCTCCAAGCCTCCCTGCCCGCCGCCTCCCTCTCTCTCTCCACCCCACCCCGCCACTCTCACGCCACCACCCTAACCTCCTCTCTCCTCCTCATGCCGTCTTGGTCGTCCTCATTCTCTCTCCCTTACATCGGTGTCAAGCTCGTCACCTACAACCCTCAAAACTCCTCCCTCAACTTACCCGGCGTACACGCAACCTACGTCCTATTCAGCTCCCACACAGGCCAGACCCTAGCCCTAATGGACGCAACCGAGCTAACCCTTCTAAGAACAGCTTCCATTTCAGCCCTAGCTTCTTCGTATTTGTCGAATAACGATGCCCGAGTTCTCATCATGGTCGGCGCTGGCTATCTAGCTCCCCATTTAATAAAGGCACACCTTGCCGTCAGACCTAATTTGCAGAGGGTAATAATCTGGAACCGGACGCCCGTGAAAGCGACGGCACTGGCATCGGATCTGAGGAGAGAGAAGGGATTCGAGGGCGTGGTATTTGACAGTTGCGAGTGTTTGGAGGAAGTGATCATATTAGGGGATATCGTGAGCTGCGCGACGAATTCGGAGGCAGCGTTGGTGGCGGGGGAGAAGTTGAAGGAAGGAGCGCACCTGGATTTGGTCGGATCGTTTACGAAGACGATGAGGGAGTGCGACGATGAGGCGATAAGACGAGGGAGATTGTTCGTCGATCATGAGGGTGCTTTGGAAGAAGCAGGAGAATTGGTGGGTGCGTTTGAGATGGGAGTGATTTCTAGGGAAAATGTTTGTGGGAATTTGGTGGAATTGATCAAAGGGGAGAAAGATGGGAGGAAAGATTCAAGAGAGATCACAGTGTTTAAATCAGTTGGCTCTGGAGTTGTTGATATTCTTGCTGCCCAGTTAATCTATGAGACTTACCTGAAAGAAAGCTATAAGAAACAAATTTAGTGTTAGTGTTAGAGAGATATCATTTGAACAGTTCAATATAGTTTCAGATAATGTGTTGTGTGTGCAAATTCATACTAATATGCAAGAATTGATGAATGTAAGAAACGCTGAATATATCATCTGAGATTGTCTGAATATATCATCTGAGAACGTCCGAGTAATACCAGATCTCCTGCCGTGCGTGCGAGGGGAATTTTTCCCTTGAGTTGTGTTTGTATTTATACAAGTCATGCGTCCTTTGGGAGAAGGACTTCTACATCTAGGGAAAAAGGGCCAGCTTGATTCTAAGAAACAAAATGAAAATGCTGAAACCAAAGCAGAGGAAAATCCTCATTCATACAGAATAAGCTGAAACTAATAGAAGAGTCCCATGTGTTCCCCATCTTGAGTTCCCTTGCCATGTCCATAGGCTGCTGGCATTTGTTCCCCATCTCTGTGCTGTGCTTTGCAAAAGCAAAGGGATTTGATCTATGCCTTGGTTAGAACACATGCAGGGCCTTGCTTCATCATCCTTTCAGGAGCCATAAGAGTCCTCTTATCTAAGAGTTGTTACATATTCTTAATGGTGAAAATTTCATATTGATAACATGAATGCTAAATTTATAAGATTCAAATAACACATTTTAAAATACTGTTGTACTTTTAAACGCCTAAATTGCAGGATAAAATAACCACAAATGGGAGGAGTATAAAATAGGGAGAGGCCCTAATAAGACTCCTTCCAATGTTTTCCAGCATTCTCCAATCTACACATAATATCTAGGATACCGGGTGAAGGTGATGTTCATCTCAATTTTTCCCTTTTGAAGTTGGGTCTGGAGCTCAACACACCATATCGACATTTTCAGAAATTCCCTTTTTTCATTGAGCATAGGATAGAAAATACTGTTCTTCTGTATACTTTAAAGGGAATGTATGCAATGGACCTTTGGATGGTTACTTCAACTTCACAGTTCAGCCTGAGATGCAGTCCTCTCAGCTTCCATCCACCATTCTTTGTCCTCATCAGAAACATTCTCCTGTTTCCAGTACCATGAGCCATCTAATTTTAAGACAGAATATGATAATGGGGTAAAATTATTAATGAGGAAAGCTAAGCTAACCATGCTTTTGAAATCTGGAAAATTTCCCATGCTCTCAACAGTCTCAGCAACTTTAATGGCTTCAAGCCACCATTGATGGTTGCTGAAACCATCTCTTGTGCCTTTATCCTCTTCACTCTCAGCAAATTTGAGGACATTTCCTGCTGACCCTGAACCATATCCTGCATACCCTGCTGACCCTGAACCATATCCTGCATACCCTGAGCTAAATGTTTCTGGGATGTCCTCCAATGGAACTGGACGTGAAGGAGATCGATAACCTGACCCAATAGTTGAATAAGTGGAAGCTACGAACTGCAACATTATGACATTTTTTTTAACTTATTTTAGTTAAAAATGAAAATTGTCACAAACCTTTACAATCAGGGTCATAGCATTTCTGATAATAAAGAGCCCATTGTAGGTCAACGACATACATTACTGGATGGAAAAGAGATATTTCAAGTAAGTTCTATGATTCAATAACAAAACGAAATGATATAGTGTTGTGAACAGCTCGGCATAGGATCTCCCCGAGGATAATGGAAAATTAATAGCTAAACTTGTTTAGTTTCAAATTATTCATCCATGACTTATGCATATATTGGTAAGGTTTAATAAATAATGCCTGTGGTCCTTGAGTATATGCAAGATGTCTGATAAGTTGCTAAGGAAATGAAAGTTTTGCATATATGATATACTCACTGTACCCAATAGTTCATTTACCTGGTTAGGGATTTTGGGCATTATGCATGTTTACGTTACTATAACATAACCAAACATAATGGAGTATTACATCTGATATGGAATGAGCATACCGTGATTGCTCTTATGCTGTCGACCAATTCGCTCACAGTATCTGTTCCTTGACATACTATAGACCATCAATCCGTACTCAGAGAACCAATACCAGCTTCGGATTTTACCTTAAAAAGTTAACAAATTGTATCAGAGAACTGGAAGAAGAACTTTATCCTGAAAAATCCCTCTGATGTGTCAATTGTGTATAAAAGATGACAACAAGGGTATGCTTGTGTGCTAATTATACTAGTTTAAGAGAACTGCACTAAACATTTTTTTCTTTCATCCTTATAAAAAAAGAGTTCCTTTTTTATGTCGCATGCATTGCATCCAAAAAAACAACACAGAGAGAGTGTATCTACGTAAACTAATCACAAAAGCATAACTTTTCAGGTATGCAAGTGACTTGCATCAACAAATACAACACCAAAAGAGGTTACATCCATGCAGACTAATTAGGTAAGTGTAAGCTATCATCAACACAAAGGGCTATCAAGAAAATTATTGTGCTTGGGTTGAGTAACTTTCATACGCTGATTTAGCCATGGTAGCCTCTCAGAGGGCCAAGGCAGAAGGTAGTAGGCATAAAAATTTTCAACCAAGACATGCAAGGTATTGCAAAACAAACTGAACCTCAAGGCATAAAACAGTTGGCATAAAATTTAACTTGGATAAGCATAATGATGCGTACCTATATTCGACTTCGAACTAATTCGGATTCACTTGATCGTTTGGATCCGACCTCGTCACCGAGTTTAGAACCTGTGTGAAGCCAAGTTGAGCGGCGGCGTTGTTCTCACACAGCCTGCGCCGTCGGGGTTGACTCGGGATCCATCCGTCGAGGTGCCTGGGCCACAGGAGCCGTCCGTTGGATCTCCTGTTGTGGTAATTCCGACTGAGCAGCAGGAGCCGATTTCGGAGTCCCCCCACTGTTCCCAGGGAGCCAGCCAGGACAGAGGATACTCTAGAGGATCCAATGGCGGAGTTCATGGCTGAGGTCGCCGCCAGCCCTGCAGATGTGGGTCCCCTTCCTTGCTCACCGCCCTTGGCGTCGGAACTGGGTGCCAGGCCAGACAGACCAACACGAAGAATTTGGGAGGTATAAATTCTGTTGTCTGCCTTGTCTTTTGGTTTGCCTTTTCTAACCCCCTTTTTTTTGTGTATGCAGGCCGACAAGGTCTCGAGCGCAATTGCCAATGCGCTTAGGCAAAGAGACATGGTGGTCTCCGATAGGGATAGGGAGATCACCTGGCTCGATTCTAAGCTGGAAGCTCTGGGGGCGGAGCATCGAGAGGACGCGGCTGCTCTGGAGTCTGTCCTGGCGGGCATGGAGGCGGAGAACCTGGACCTGAAAGCAGAGGTCGCTCGTTTGAAGAAAGTGAACGAGCTTGTTAAGGGGTGCCTTGATCAGTTTGAAGGGCAAATGGCTGTCCTAGAGAATGACCTGAGCCTCCGTATTCGTCCCCACGAGGTTGCGAACATGATGTTGGCACGGTTGTGG
>JAOVVI020016525.1:0-10866 GCA_028571085.2 Nepenthes alata
TGTAGACGACATGCTTTCCAAAAGAAAAACCATCGATGACCATATTTGTGACCTTAGTGAGGCTTTCGAGGTCTTTCGAGTGCACCGGATGAAATCGAACCCAACCAAATGCGTCTTTGGAGTATCATCGGGGAAATACCTGGGTTTCATCATTTCCTGGTGCGAGATCGAGGCCAACCCCAAAAAGATAAATGTTATCATGGACATATCCTTGCCGCAGAATGTGAAAGACATATAGAGGCTGACTTGGAGGCTTGCGGCGCTCTCCCACTTCCTAGCTAAATCTGGAGATAAATATCCCCCCTTCTCCATAGCCTTGAGAGGGACAAAAATGAACGGCTTCCAGTGGACGGCCGACTGTCATGCCGCCTTCGAGGAGCTAAATGAGTACCTAGACAGTCCCCCTCTCCACACGTCACCAAAAGAAGGTGAGAAACTGTACCTCTACTTGGCAATTTCAGAGGCGGTGCTAAGCTTTGTTTTAATCTGATAGGAATCTGACATGCAGCAACCAGTCTGCTACATTAACAAGACATTGACAAACACTAAGACCCACAATACGCACATCGAGAAAGTCGCACTGGAGTTGAGATACTCATTAAAGCTCAAGTTCACGACTACCAACAACATTGTCGAATATGAAACCCTACTCGTTGGGTAACGTCTTACAAGGGAATGTTTGACAAGGCATGTAACTGTCTATAACAACTCAGAGCTAATTTTCAACCGAATCCACGGAAGTTTCGAGCTCTAGAGCCCTTTGCTCATGAAATATCTCGCTAAAGAGAGGAGTATGGCTCAGAAGTTTGACAATGTCAAGAGGTACACATATCGAGGCCAGACAACTCGAAAGCCAACCAACTCGTAAGGGAAGCTACGGCTAAAATCCGAGAGTATTATTCTAGAGACATGTGGAAAGTCCTGACCTTTCCAAGCATAGAAGAACCCGAAGCACTACAAGTCTCCGACAGTGAAAGCAGGATGTCACCCTACTGGAGGTACATTACGGATGGCTCCCTACCAGAAAATCCGGATGATGCTAAAAGCGTAAAGAAGATGGCTGGCTAGTATACTATCGTGGATGAAAGGTTACACCGTCAAGGGTACTCCACCCCTTACTTATGATACCTCACACTAGAGGAGGCCGATTACGTGTTAAGCGAGATGTACCTCGGCATTTGTGGGTCGCACATCGGTGACAAGAACCTTACTTTTAAGATAATGCGCCAAGATTATTATTGGCCCACAATAAAGAGGGATGCCACGGACTTAGTAAAGAAGTGTAAAAACTGTCAGATCTGTGGCAACATATCCCATCAGCCCCCACAGAGTTGAGGACCCTTCAGGCCCCTTGGCCATTTGAGCAATAGGGGCTCGACATACTTGACCACTTTTCCATCTCATCCGAGTAAAGAAAGTTCATCATAGTGGGTATCAATTACTTCACGAGGTAGGTTGAAGCCTCCCCACTGGCCCGAATTATCGAGCAAAATGCCACAGACTTTATTTGAAAGAATATTATCTGCAGGTTTGAAATTTCCAAGGTCATCGTGACCTACAATGGAACCTAATTCACCAGCAAGCGTTTTACCAAACACTACTCGAGTTTGGACATCCGGTTGGTCCACATCTCAATCGCCCACCCACAAATATATGAACAGGTGGAGGTTACCAACCAAACCATGCTGTACGGACTGAATACCAAACTGAAAGACGATTAGGGTTCCTGGGCAGACGAACCACCTTCCGTGTTATAGTCATACCAGATATCGAAGGAATTGACATGTGAGACGCCCTTTAGTCTATACTATGGAACCGAGACCATCATCCCAATCGACATAGGACCGCCCAGACTCCTGGTCGAGGGATTTGAACCCATCAACAACTCCCAACGACTTAGAGAGTATATTGACTTGTTCAAGGAGGCACAAGACGTGGCCAAAATGCGCACAGCCGCCTATAAGTAGCGGGTCGCCCAGTACTACAACAAAATGGTGAAGGCTCACCAATTCGATTTGGGGGACCTAATTCTACGAAATATAGAGGTCACAGTCAAGAATGATAATAGGAATAAACTCTCCCAAAATTGGGAGGGCCCATTCCTCGTCTCGACCATCTTGCGAAACGGAGCATATAAGCTTCAAGTCTAGAACGACAAATTAGTGCCAAGGACATAAAATGACATCCACCTAAAAGTATTACCAATAATATTTTACTAAACCCAGGTAGGTCCGGCTTACATTATCAACCATGCTTGTTAAAGTATATCACATTTAATAAAATAATTTGTTTGCTTGTTTATTGTTAATTGTCATTTCTTATTTGCCGGTCCATAAAAATGCTTGTGTGACGTTGCATGAGTTCGAGTAACCTAGACTTTCCTTAAATTGGATGAATTCTCTCGGTTCCACATCGAGCGGTCTAAACGCAGTTGAATTTAAATCTCGATCCCACACCAGCGGCAAATACACGCTTGATTTTAAACATCGATCCCACATCAAGTGGCCCATACACGGTCAAATTTGAACCTCAATCCCACACCGAGTGGCCCATACGTGGTCAAATTTAAATCTCAATCCTGCACCGAATGGTCCACATGTGGTCGAATTTGAACCACAGTTTAGCACCGAGTGGCCCTTGTGCGGTCAGATACCAAAACCTTAGAAGGTTTTTCAGCACGTGTGTGGTGACTCCTCCAACAGCGACAAGCTCCAACAATCGACGATGGTTGATGAGTTAGGATCTGACGCATGAAAATGACGTCCCATAGGGAGATGACCTCAAGTAATTTCACACGGAAAATGACCTTAACTCCCCCAAAAGCTTGGCTACGCCAACAATCACACTTAGCAAACAATCAATGAAGCGTAAGTAAGGCTATACAAAAACGCAAAGATCAGTACAATGATCAGGAAAATCCTCTTTTATTCATTAAAGTATTATACTATACAAAGGTCCATGTATTATGTATATGCACATAAAAAAAAGAGAGGAAAAAGGCAACCCTAAGGCTAGGGGCTGGTCAGGGGATGAGACGAGGGTTTTCCTCCCTATGAAAAAATTAGTTAGATTAAATCGGCATCGGGCACCCTTGTTCCTTGCATAAAAAATGCCAATCGGAAAGGCAAGGTTTAAGAGGAAAGCGATCCATTGGCACATGTGAAAGCTGTCCAAAAATCTCATGTTGAGAGCTTGGCCTACCTCCTCGGAGCTGAATAGAGTTGTCAGCTCCACTCCTAGTCTAACATTCTCGCTTTGGAGGTCAGTGAGATACCGCTTGGCCGCCTGCAAAGTATCACTGGATCTCTGCAACTCTCCCACGACCTCTGTAAGGTATCGATTTTTAAAATATTGTAATTATGAGTAATTAAATTAATATAAATGAATCGATGTCAAAAGATATGGAAGAAATTGTATTGAAAAGACCAAAGACTCGAAATTAGCAAAATAAAAAACAGATGTCGTAAACCTTGAAAAGATAAGCCTTAAATAAGATTTGAGTTTTAAATTATGAGAATCTCGATTTATTAAATTAATATAATTAAAATTAGGGTCTAAAAATGTGTAATATTATGTTAGAAAGGTCGAAACAGGTTCAGGACGGCGCGTGCGTGAAGCTGGCTCACTACAGGCCTGCCCCAGGCCAGACCAGTGCCCAACGTGTGTTCGATCCCCCTATCGAACATCGATTCCAGTAGGGGTGCTTGAAGCTCACCCAACGCATGCTCGAATGCCAGTTCGGTTATTTTAGCACGTTGGACATTCTTTCTGTCATTTTTAACAAGAAAAACCAATAGAGGAGAGAGAGAGAGCGTGGAGAAGAAAGAGAGAAGGAGATCGAGGCTTTCGAGTTCGATTCTGACTTTGAGCTAGTTAAGGAAGTTATAGATTGGATCAAGGTAAGTGCACTCATATACTTTTCTCTCATTTCTTCGTAATTTTGTTCCGTTTTCTTTGAATGTTCTCCTTCCAATACCAGTTTAAGTTTATATTTCATAAAACCCATGAATTAAGTATGCACATATGTCGATTTCATACCCGATTTCTAAGATTTGTGAGGTTTATGGCTTCCCAAAAACCTAACCCGCGCCCTTTTGGATTTACCCATTTATTTTGAGATTTATACATAAATTGATTTTAGAAAATGAAAACATCTACCTTGAATATGATTGTTTATCGATTGGGTGTCCGGTTTACTAGTTTTATGCGGTATTGTGCACATGGAAACCCTAACCCGTGCCCTGGTATTTTTACCCACAAAATTTATGGTTTATGCATGATTTGATTTTAGATAAGTGAAACTCCAACCTTGTGAACATTTTTACTTGATTTATTTAATATTTATTTACATGTAAATTGTATATGATAATTTGTGGGTTCCGAAAATTATATTGTCAACCGATTATGAAGAGATTTGTCATCCGAAAACTCTAAAACTATATTTGGCATATTGTGGTAAGAATTTTTAATTCTCTCAAGCTGTCTGTTGATCATGCATGTGTTTAAATCATGTGAAAATTTAAACTCATAAGAATTATGTATGGTATGAGAAGTATAAGAAGGGACCTCCATAATTTTTAACAATTATGAACTGTTCTCGAGAGAGTGAGAATTAAGTACAAAAATTTCTTAGGACAAGATAAGAAATTAGATCCCTGAAATTTATTATCCGATATCTATTATTTATCGTCTGAATCCGTTATCTGTTTTGTCAGTATCGGTATTGCCATATGTATCCATTATCTATTCCGTCAGTACAGGTATTGTTATCTGTATCCGTTATCTATTTTGTCAGTACAGATTTTGTCATCTGTATTTATTATCTGTTCCATTAATACCGGTATTACCATCTGAATTCATTATCTGTTCCATCAGTATCGATATTACTATCTGTATCCGTTATCTATTCCGTCAGTATCGGTATTATTATCTGTATCTGTTTCTATTCCGTCAGTATCGGTATTACTAATTGAATCTGTTATCTATTTTGTTAGTGTCGGTATTATCATTTGTATCGGTTATCTATTTCGTTAGTATCGGTATTGTCATTTGAATCTGTTATCTATTTTATCAGTATCGGTATTACCATCTGTATCCGTTATCTATTTTGTCAGTATCGATATTGTCATCTGTATCTGTTATCTGTTCCATTAATATCGGTATTGCTATCGAATCTGTTATCTATGTTGTCAGTATTGGTATTGATATATGTATCGGTTATCTATTTATTCAGTATCGGTATTATCATCTGTATCCGTTAGTACCGATATTGTTATTTGTATCTACTTTTGTATGATTCTGTTAAAAAAAAGTGAATCAATAATTTGAATGTAATATTTGTATCCATAGGAAATTAGAAACAAGATATGAAAATTAATTGTGTTCTAGAAGTGCATTTAATCATGCCTCTTGTTTATGCATCACATATTATACTTTTATTTCTCTTTTCTTGCATTATTTTGAATATATTGCTTATTATCGTTAATTATATTATGTCTTACTGAGTATTTGGCTCACTCCTTACTATTTTCTTTTCATTAGTTGAGCATGAACTTATACCCAATGAGGTTGGATAGAAGATCAGAAGTTGGTTAGCCTACTGATCTTGGAAGACGACTTGGTGGACTTAGATTTTGTGATTTTTGTTACTCATGGATGTGATGGATATGTATTAATATACTTGTATATTGATGACGTAAAGATAGTTTAGTTTTTGTTATATTTTGATGGTTGTATATACTTTCGCAAGTAAGTATGGTTTGTAATTTTAGTACCTAATAGCATCTCTTTATCTGACGTTGTGTTCGAAGACTCGACATCGGAGTCACAAATATGTTGTGGCATTTGGATCCTGTGTTGATTATTGTTGTGTTATATATATGTTGTACGGGGGATATTATTCAAGTTTGTGTTAGTTTAATGGCCATTTTACTATCAGAACTCTACTGGATTCCGGTTGGAAAATGTGGTCCGTCACAACCTCAGATAGTAGGAGCTCAAGACTGGAAAGATGATCCCGGTACTGTTGAACCTCAGAGGCGGCGACATCCACCCGGCCTTGTATCTCCTCCACCACATTCGAGTCGACCTTCATTTGGGTCAGACAATGGACCTCCCCTTCCAGCCACCGAATCCGAGATGACCGCTGGTACAAGTATGTCCACAAAACTTACATCATCTTGTCATTCTGCAAACAGAACAAAAGAAAGAGGTTAATATTAACCATTTTCAGTGGAATAGAAAGTTCTCAGAAACTTACTCAAATATATGACAGTATAGTAGTCACAACGTTTAGGGGCACCATGGATGAAGACGTCGTCGTGGACGACCACTCCGGCCGAGGTCGGTCCATATAGAAGCCTCCGAGCAAGACACCTTGTAAAGTCCCAAAGCACCCGCTTGTAGATATTATCCGCTTTGGACCCAGCCTGCGCGGTTTTGCTCTTGGCAGGCCCATGACCCCCAAAACGTGTCCATAAGGGAGAGGTGTTCATACCCTTATAAGATACGCTTCGTTCCCCCCTCCAATCTGATGTGAGACTCTACAGTCCACCCCCCTTGGGAGCCCAGTGTCATCGCTGGCACACCAAACCCGAGCCTCGTCTCTGATACCATTTGAATGTCCCAATGCACCCGCTTGTAGATATTATTCGCTTTGGGCCCAACCCGAACAGTTTTGTTCTTGGCAGGCCCACGACCCCCAAAACGCGTCCACAAGGGAGAGGTATCCACGCTGTTATAAGGCACGCTTTGTTTCCCGCTCCAATCCGATGTGAGACTCTACACGCCACCGTGGTTGTCGTCTCCTTAATGTCACCCCTGGCCGAGCCTCTATTGTGTGGGCCGCACCGAGACCCTCTTCGACCAACTCGCATGAGAAGCCAGCCACCTCCTGCTCCAGCGAAGAAGAAACAAGAACCCCCTACTGGGCCTCCTACTAGACCTCCTGCTAAACTGCCTGCTGGGCCTCCTGCAAAACTGCCCAATGGGCCTCCTACTGAGCCTTCTGATGGACTATCTACTGGGACCCCTGAAGGGCTTATTGCTGGGTATGGGCCAGCACACTCGATGCGCTTGTAGCGAGAATAGGAGGCCCACCGGCCGTGGCCACTTCGGCACCAACGTCAGTGGTGCCAGCATCTGAGGATGCAACAAGGGCCAATCTCCTAGACGACTCATCCAAGCCCCGCATCCACTCCACCATCAGCAAACCCTAGGTGGCAAAAGATGAAGAAGAGCCCAGAGAAGATGCAGTCCGCCACTGAGACAGACTCTTAGATGAATCCCTAATATATGGGGTCCCAACCTTCGTTTTGGGCAGGGTAGGTGGAGGAGAGCTGGCTCCTGTACCCACCATTGGAAGACCCCATCAGGCCAGTGCAAGTGCCTCAAAAGACAAGAGGCGACCCATCTTGAAGTCGCCCGTATTCACCCAGATCAACTCCGTCAGCAGCTTGATGGACTCCACCTCCTCATATGATGCCTTACCGGTAAAAGGTGCCGGCATGTTCCCCCATTCATTGAGAATGGCCCAGTCAGAAGTAACCTTCATAAAAAAATTTGATATTTCCAATTCTTGACAGAATCAGGGATCACCCCACTTATGGGCAGGTCCCTAGGAGACAGTAAAATCTAGTCTCCATTTTGGTAGAACTGGAAGATGACCTTCACTACCACTGCAGTCAATGCCCTTCCCTGGTGACGGAGAAAATACAGAGAGAGTACAAATACCTAATGGCGTTGGTGTGGAATCTCACGATCAGGACTCCCAAGGCCACTAAGATCTCGTACAACTCGCCTATGAGGGGGAAGCGAAGACAGCTTCACAAGTGTACCTCGTAAACCGTAATGGACACGTCTGAAGAAGAACAGGCCCTATCACGCTCCCTGGCACGACATACATAATCACAGTCGGAATGTTGTATGCAAATACAATGCCTCAATGTCGGCGACAATGAGAACAGAATGAATCACATCAACTTTGGGAGCCATGAAAATAGAAAATAGCAAGGTATAAACAGATGAGAGAGAAATAAACTTGAGAAGAAGTGTGTAAGGTGACAAAGGGGCATCATTTTATAGAGGAAGTAGTTCAAATTTCAAACGATGCCCCTAAAAGGTGCGAGCATGATGACCTGACATGCGTCGGCAATAGATGACGTTCAGGCACATCAATCGTCAGGCGCCATTAATGGCAACTGCCACCGTATAGGCGGCGGATATGTGACAGAATGGGACAAGTCAGGTGTCAGAATGGCGCAACCTCCTAGGCCACTATGCTTCACTTCTCAAGGACAACGAAATGGTGGAAAGCAGGTCTGTTGATCTCAAAACCGAACTGATAGACTGACAATCCACTGTGGCATGTAGCCTGCCTGACTAACCAAGACCTAGTCTAGCATCTAGCCGATTTGACTGGTCAACCATCCAATCTTACGCCCGACCTACCTGATGTGCCAGTCCGTCATCCAGCCGATTTGAATGATCAACGATCTGGTCCAGTGTCCAGCCTGCTGGTGTGCCAGACTAGCATTTAGCCTACTTGACAGTCCGGTGATCCACTCCGGATTCTCGCCGATTTGACCGGTCAATAATCCAAACTAGCATACGGCTTGTGTGACTGATCAGCGGTCTAGCCCAGCGTCCCACCGGTTTGACTAGTCAATGATTTAGTTCGGCAGCCAGCCGGTTTGACTGGTCAACGACCCAATTCGACGTGAAAGAAAAAAATTGGCATCCAAAAAGTCAAAGAAAAAAACAATATTAGCAAAAATAATTACTAGTTCCATTCATTAATCTCCCTTTATAAATTATGAAGACTTAAGAGGCTAACGTGCAACAAAAAGGAGACAACAAAGAAAAAGGGATACATGGAATTCAACTGCAGCAAACTTCAGGCAGGTAAGCAACTAGAGGAACGCGAGTAAGAGACTGACATGCGTTCAACAAAGAGAAAATAATGACTAGCAAGAACAACCATTCGTGATGATTCAAAACAGAGGCTCGCCACGGAAGGGAGGCCGCCACCCAGGTGGGGCCAGAGTGTAACAAAAGCCTTATCCCGCAATAAGAAGGAAATGGCCTCGAGCCTGGGACCTGCCACCAACCCAACCAGCAATAGGGCAATTTTGCAAAGACAACCATTCTCGGGGAGCCCGAGTAGTAGCCCATTTCGAAGGCAAGCCGCCGCCCAAGGAATTGCAACAGGAAAGCCTCGCCCCACTCAGTTCAGCGGTAGACATGACTCTGGAGCGGACATGAAAAGGGATGACCAAAGCGGACCCCCACACGAAAAGGGGTAACCAAAACAGACCGGTAGCGCATCCCAGGATGACGCTTTCAAACATTGGAGACAAACTCCCGTCAATCCCGATAGCCGGTGACTCGAGCCTCATAGTAACATTGGGTTCGCACGCCTCTTGATCAATGAAGGTAGGGTGTGATGCAACTAGGTAAAATGAGCACTCCATTCATAGAACGCGGAAGGATCAAAGAGCCCTTAAATGCTAGAGATTTCTCATGCCAGTAAATCTACAGAAAATCTTTGATGTAGGAAAATCAAGCCAGAAATAGGAAAAATAGAAATGTAAGAACAGTGAGGGGAGGGAATAGAAGGGAAAAACAACAAGGCGTGATACGTCCCATCTATGAACATATTGGGGTTAAACATTTAAACCTCCCGACATGAGGGGTTAGTGATGGGAACGGTATAAATGGATTGGCTCAATACAAAGATTCACAGACTTAGCGATAGGGCTAAAAGGCATTTGGCCCACAGGCTCAGGGGCCGGTCAACGCTTCCATTGACCCAAATAATGCCACAGCTGGCCGGTTAGCCCAAGTTTGCTACGGCCCAATCCAGGCAGCTCATAGTGCTCTCCTTGCACGTTGAAGATCACTTACTTTAACTAGCAAACACCCCAAATATTATCCTAAATTACGATCCCCCTAGGATTAGTAATTTTTAACTCATCAGATATCTTGTAATGGCAACCCCAATATCCATCGTGTACAAAATCTCCTTAAAAAGAAAAAGAATCCTCTTGATTGTTCACGATTGTCTTGATCGGCACCCGTGATCCCCTTGTGAGCCCACCAAATCTGCACAAGCCAACTAGTGGCCAGTTTTGGCGCCCAAATAAGGCTGACCTGGCCAGAGCTTATAAAAGACTCTTAAGACAGACTCTAAGGACACACCTTCATTTATGCTAATACCTGCCCTCAGACGCTTACATTCCTACTCAAACAGGCCCACAAATGCTGCTTCCAAAAGCTCTTAAGGGACCACACTCTATCTGTGGAGCCTCCCAAGAATTTCTTCACAATTCTTGCCCCCTTTCGACATCAATGCCACTCCCCACGAGCGCACCACCACAAAGTCGTTCCACACTGAGCGCAACCTTCGAGTCAGACTCAAAAATTCACTCCCTTGCATCATTACTCATATCTATTTATCTCTTCATCTTTCATCTTGTAAGGAAGATTACTAACTTGAGTATCGGGAGATAAATCGAATAGCGAGTTCCGCCAATTCTCTGACCTATTATTTTTTAGTTATAGTTTGCAAGATCCAAGTCAAGAAGTTCAAAAATCAGACCATCTTCAGTTCGACCCGAAGACCAAGCGATATCCTAACCCATCAGCAACTCGGATCCAGGATGCATCATTTCGTAATATGTATGTTTTCGTTTATAGCTTGTTAAGGAAAAAATTCTTTTAATATATTCGATATTAATATATTCTATTTGATATATTTAATAACGATATAATTGTGATTGATATTGATATTAATATTATTATTTATGATAGGGTGTATTATCTGAGATATCGTATTGTATAATCGATATGGTGTTATATAGTTATTTT
>JAOVVI020016526.1:0-10865 GCA_028571085.2 Nepenthes alata
CGACTATGTTCTGATGAGGAGAGACAAAGGAGTCCTGTACATGAGCGAATTGAACATCGGCATGACGTTCCCGGAATATTTCACGACGATGTTCAGGGAGAAGGTAGCGTCGCCGGTGTCGAGGAGGGATTTGCTGCTGAGGGCGGAGAAGATAAAGGCGGAGGAGGCGGTGAAGTTCGGGATTGTGGACTCGGCGCACGACGGCGAAGCGGCGACGGTGGAGGCGGCAATCCGCCTAGGGAAACAGTTAGCGGAGAGGAAGTGGAATGGGGAAGTATACGCAGAAATCAGGAAGAGTTTGTACCCTGAAATGTGTAAGCAGCTCGGATTGGTTAGCAGGATTATCGTAGCTTCCAGGCTCTGAGCGATTGATCAGCTGCGATACGGATTATCCACAATTGTAAGTTTTATTTCTACCTAATTACCCCCAAATAAGATGACCATGAATGCTGCTTCTATTGTTTTTCTTCATATGCCAGCTTCTTGTGGGCGGACTATACTTTTCCAGTAAACGATGAGCAAGGCGCCTCAGCCCCCCTTACTCGGGGATGAGGTGAAATAATCGGAAGGAAGCTCTGACTTTCAAGTTACGATTCGAATTAGGGCGCCGCAGCCCCTCCCACTCGGGGAGGAGGTTGTCCTCGTTGCTACGTACCTTAAGCATATTTTTCGAATAAAATAAAAGTAGAATTGCAGACGATTTATAAATGCAATAATCCTCAGTGTGCACATATGTCACGGAGAACAGAGTTCAATTACAGTAGATGACGATATTTGGCTGATGATTGGATTAAGTGGATTCAGTGGTCGCTTATAATGGGTCGATTCGCCAGGTGATTGATCAAAAAGGTGATTATTGGTTAACCATCATGTGAATAATTAGAGGTTTTTTATTTTTATATAATAACTTCAATAATTATTAGTAATATTTTTTAAGATGGATGACGTTCCACGTCCTGATGACCGGTTTATCATTCTGGGTAGGTAATTTGTGTGCACCGTTTCAAAGAATTATTGAAACGAGGAACGACCCCTCCCAATTCGATGAGAGTTTGTTATTGTTAGCTTTCTTCTCCGTGGCCTTTATACTCCGTAGAACTAGGTTTCTCACCTCAAATTGGCATGCTTTCACTTTTTTATTGTCGTAACGAGCGATCCACTACTGATAGATCGCAGTGCGTATCTTGGCGGCACCTCGGACATTTTTGAGCAGGTCAAGATGTTATCAAAGATGTTGGGAGTTGCTAAGCGGGTTGAAACTTTCGATCCTGAGGTTGGACAGTCCGAATTCTATTGTAATGGCTGCTTCAATCTGATAGCATAGACTAAAGGGTGTCTAATGGGTAGGTTCTTTCGACGTCGTTGAGTATGACCACATTATGGTAGTTCGTCTGCTTAGGAGCCCCGGCATCTTATAGCTTCGTCTTCAATCTGTATAGTAGGGTTTGATTTGTGACATCCACTTGGCCCTTCGCTTACGGATAGGCGATGAAAGTGTAAACCAACATGATTTCCTATGTCGAACTATACCTGGTGAAGCGCTTGCCGGTAAATTGGGTTTTGTTATCCGTTACTATGACCTCGAAAATCCTGAATATGCAAACAATATTCTGTCAAATGAACTCCGTCGCAATTTGTTCGATTATTTAAGCAAGTGGGGATGTTTTGACCCATTTCGTGAAGTAGTCAATGTCGACTATGACGAATTTTCTCTACGCAGAAGCAATGGGCAACTAGCCGAGTATGCCAAACCCTCACTGTGCAAACGGCCACGGTGCCTACAGAGCTTGCAGTTTTGTGTGCGGTTAGTGAAGAATGTTGTTGTAGACTTAGCAATTATTGCAGTTCTTTACTAATTTCATGGCATCTCATTTTATCATCGGCCAATAATAACCCTGCCGGTTTATCTTAAAGGTAAAGTTCTTTCCTCCAATATGCAACCCACAAAAGCCGGGATGCACCTCGCTCAGCACATAATCAGCTTCTTCTGGCATGAGAACCACATGTATGGGATAGAGTACCCATGATGGTATAGGTTCCCATCCACGATAGTATACTAGCTTATTGTCCTCTTCACGCTCTTGGCATTCTCTGGGTTTTTCGGTAGAGTACCATCGGTGATATATCTTTGGCACGGGGTCATCTTGTTTCCGTCACTTGATACCTGCAACACTTCCTGCTCAGGCCCCTCTATACTCAAGGAGGCTAGGAATTCTCGCATGTATTGGGAGTACTGCTCTGGATTTTCGATCGCTGTCGCTTTCTTCAGTTGATCAATCTTCCAGTTGTCCTCTCTCGGGATTTTTGATCACTGCTCTAGATTCTCGAGTGTCATTGAGTATTTTATCTTTGATCTGTTTGGAGTCCTCAAGACCATTCCTACACCTCTGCTCGATTGTGTCGATGATTCGTCTACGTGCAACGTCTAAGTCAAGGTTTCCTCTTGCTAGTGGACATATTTGCTAGGATTGTAGGTGTTTGAAATTAGGATTGTCATTTCAAATATGAACTCTACGAGAGACTTGCCTTTTATGACCGGCCTCAATTAAAACTCTATGTTAAATTCATCCAATTCGATAGCCCATTTAACCAGTTATTCGGTTGTGTCAGATTTCTACAGGATTTCCTTCATAGGTTGATTAATCTAGACAACGATCTGATGCGCCTGGCAGTTCGCCCACAGCTTCTTGGCAGAATAGACCAGCATTAGGGCGATCCTTTTGGCATATGAGTAACGAGTCTTGGTGTTTATTAGGGTTTTGTTAACGTAGTAGACCGACCGTTGTGTATCGGACTGTTGTCGAATCAGGACTGAGCTTAGCGTTATATCTGAAACTATCAAGTATAGGTACAGATCCTTGCCATCTTTTGGTGACGTCAAGAGAGGGGCACTGATGAGATGCCTTTAACTCTTGAAAGACTGCTTTGCAGTCAACCATCCACTAAAAGTCATTTGCCTTTATTCCTCTTAGGGCCTTGAAGAAGGAAAGATACTTTTCTAACAATTTTTCTAGGAAACGGGAGAGCATTGCAAGCCTCTTGGTGAGCCTTTGGACTTTCTTCACAGCTCGAAGTGGACTCATGTCCATGATGGATTTTATCTTCTCTAGGTTTGTCTCGATTTCCTGCCGAGAGATGATAAAGTCCAAGAATTTTTCAAAGGATACCCCGAAAATGTATTTGGCCGGATTTAGCTTAATCTGGTGCACTCAGAGTATTTCAAAGGTCTCGTTGAGATCTCGGATATGGTCGTTAGTGGTTTTACATTTGACGAGCATGCCGTCTATGTACACCTACATATTCCGATCGATTTGAAATTTGAATATTTTATTTACGAACCGTTGGCACGTAGTGCCTGCATTATTTAGACCGAAGGGTATGGTCTTGTAGTAATACGTCTCCTGGTACATTACAAAGGAAGTGTTTGCTCTTCATCTTCGGACTCATCCGAATCTGATAGTAGCTTGAGTATTAGTCCATGAAGCTCAACAGCTCATATCCAAATATAGAGTCCACCAATTGATCGATCCTAAGCACAGAAAAGCTATCTTTGGGACATACCTTATTCACATTAGTGAAGTCGATGCACAATTGCCACTTTTCATTGCTCTTCTTAATGATGACTACATTGGACAGCCAATTTGGGTATTTGACCTCTCTGGTAAAATCTACGTCGAGCAACTTCATCTCTTCTCGAATGCCAACCAATTTCTCTATGAAGTGGTTTCTTCGCTTTTATTGGACGAGTTTATGACTGGGATCAAGGCTCAGCCTATAGACCATTACTTTAGTTGATATCCTTGGCATGTCGGTGAGAGTCCATGAAAAGATATCAGAGTTTTTTTGAAAGAAGGTGATCAATTGTCATGTAGGGGACCGACCAATGAACTCCTAATCTGTATGCATTTTTCGAGGTCACTCGAGTCCAATGGATCTGGTCGGTCTCCTCGCTTGACTAGGCTTGATGTAAAGTAGCTTTGTCCTAGTGTTCAAAGTTTTTGGCCGATTGGTTCAAGGTCGCTTGAGCAACTTGGGACAAATAACACGTCTGGCCGATCACTTGGTTGCCCATGACCTCTCTGATACCACATGCTATCAGGAACTCTATCTTTGGTAAGGGATCGACGTTACTACCCGGAATGTAGTTAAGTAGGACTGTCCCAGGATGACGTTGTAAACCGAGAATAAGTCATCCACTAGGAATGTTAGCATTCAGGATGTTGTCTTCCAATACGTTTTTAAAGTGACCTCCAATTGATAGCTCTCTGGATTGGCACCGGCTCATTATCCAGTCTGTATAGGGGCCCCTCGATTGACATCATCTGACTCCTTTTTAATACAAGTTTAATGAATGCATCTAAATGCAACAAATTGTGAGAGTTTTTATTATTAATAAAGACTCATTTCAATTAAAGTCAACCGTACCTTTCGAAATAAACACAGATACAATCAGAGGTTTAGAATAGGGTGTTATGACATGTATCATATCGTCATCACTAAAATTAATGACATCATTCCTAACTCTTACCCTTGACTTTTTATTGTTGGAAACTTTCTTCAGGCGGTATGAGGTATTTCCCTTCGGGGTCATGTGGTTACCATGTTGATTATCCCGACCGCGACCCGATTTCTCTGTTGTTGCTGCTCCTACTCATCTTCTTCTACTCTGCCGGTGGGCCTAGCCTGAGTCCCGCAGGAATCTATTGAGTTGCCATTTTTGGATGCGGGCCCCTATCTCCCTTTCTAGAGTCCAGTAGTCCTCGGTGCTATAACCTAGAGATCGATGGTAAAAGTAGTATTTCGATTGATCTCATCCATCTAGGTTCTCGGATGGCTGAAGCCACTTTAGGAACTGTTCGTCCTAGATTTACATGACAATATTGGTCCGTGAGTCATTTACAGAGGTTAAGTTCAAGGGTCTGAACTCCCTCTGAGTACCTGGCTCTATCTTGGGTTTTTTCCTGGGGTCTCGGGAGTTGATGTGGTTTCTATTCCTCTTCTTTCTATTTGTTAGTTCTAGTGAAAGTGGCATATGCGCTCTAATCGCTTTGCTTCCTTGGCTTCCTTGACGCTATGTAAGTGTAGGCAATCATCTCAACCTCTTGGAAGGTTTTGGGGTCCTAGTGGACCATGTGCTTGAAGAAATCACCTGGCTCCAAAGTCGCTATGAAGGCATTCAACTTTATCCCGTCGGTGAGTTTGGATATCTGTTGAACCTTAGCGGTGAATTGGGCCAGGAAGTACTTCAGACTTTTGCTTGCCCCCTGCTTGATACGAATGAGGTGCCAAGGCTACTTCTCATCCCTTACGGTGGAGACAAATTTGATAGGAAATTTTTAGTCAACTCCTAGAGCGTCCGGATTGAATTTAGCTATAGAAAGTATAACTGAATCTAAGCGTTCCCTTTGAGAGTCAGAGAGAAGCACAGACACATGGAGGCATTATCCAGGCCCTGGAAGCATAGTAGAGTACAGAAGTCATCTAGATGGTCCATCGGATCTAAACTCCCATCATAGAGCCTAGGGTCGGCATCATGAACTTACAAGGGAGCAGTTGCATCCAGATCTCAATTATGAATGATGATCTCCTTAGATCTGCGAATCTCCGTTGTGAATGATGACCTCCTCAGATCTGTGGAGTGTTTATCGACGCTCCCTCTAAACACATGGTGCTTGACTTTCTTTCCTCTATTCGTGGGGAGGACGCAATCCTCTTCACATTGAGGAATGTCCTCAACTCCAACTAGTTCGAAGAGAGATGTTGGATTAGGCCATTGTTGGCTCTTGCCGGCCCAGTGCTGCAAGAGGCTTGCTCTTGGTCTAGGGTCCTTCGGTCGTCATTAGAGTAGCGGGGATTCCGTTGTTTTAGGCTTTCATCCCGAATCTTGTGACTTAGTTGGTGCTCCAATCGTGTCTGAGCCTTGTCGCTTGAGGTCACTTAGACTTTGAAGTCGTTAGGCTGCCAGGTCTTTTCGGTCGATGTCTCTTCCTCCAGTTCTTCCGTTTTGACGACGAAATCTTGGACGTGGAGAAGGAGCCCCCAGTAGCTCTCCATCCAAACCTGTGCAGAGAGTCTAGAGTATTTTGGACACATTGTCCATTTGAGCGGCAAGCGCTTTCATGTCTGGGGCTGGTCGCTCATCCACACGGCTACCCCAGAGGATTATCGCATTGAGAGGCGTTGTCTCTCGCTGAAAGGCTAGCTTGTACCTTGGTATTGACTATGTTTTCCATTATGAGTGTGGTGTTAGCCTTTTTAGTAGTTCCCAACAAACGGTACCATTGATGTGTCTTTAGATCCGAATTGTTGTATGGATTAGGGAGCCGTTTGATTTCTTCCAGCGGGTTTAATTAAAGCGGGTCCGATTTTCATTTCTAATAACCTGGATCTTATACACAATAATAAATCAATTAGAGATCAGATGATAGTTGGACTCACTTTTCGATATACCTTCCAACGTTCAAGTAAGAAATATTTATGTAATGAAGAGAAAGATATAAGATGCAAGGAATGTGTGGATGCACGAAGGAGAGGAGATTGAGTGTGGACTGAAAGGCTAGGCTTCAGGTAATGTGCTCGATGGAGGGCGGCATTTTAATGGGTATGCGCTAATGGGCTGAGTGATTTGATAAAAAGAGAACTTCTTCGATCTTTCTGGGATTCTCGAGGGTAAAGATTACTCGGTCGTCTTTCCGTAGGGGTGAAGGGTATTTATAAGATAGGAGTCGGTGCAACTTCCCTTGGGCCTCGCGATTGATTGTCAGTTGCCTGGACGGGTCCGTTAAGCTGTCTCATTAATCGTGTTTGGAATGCTTATGGTAATCGTTGCCTTTTTTGAAACATGGCAGAGTTGTGCTTACATTCTAGAGCGATACATCGTACGGGTGAATATTCTGCAGATATTTGTTGAACTATCTAGACAATTGTTGTGACTGCATTTCGGCAATCTATCCTTATTTGCGTAATGCTGTCAGGGTTGTTGATGACCACTTAGGAGGGGAAACCATGGGCATGTCATTGTGTACAACCTTAGTTGCCCGCTCTCTATCGGACAGTTTTAAGTTGACCCATAAGATCCAACCGTTCCACTGTCTAGGCCTTTGACTCGACAGTCCACACGATAGGCCTCTGCCATCTAGGCTTCTCCCCTCTCGGTGGGCCGAACTTTCCTCTACTGCACCTCCTAGACCATGGCCTTAGAAAAACGTTCGTTGGGCCGTTGCTACCCCTACAGGCTGGGTTCTGCGCCAGCCCTCATTCTGTCGAAACAATCAGATCTGATAATTTTTTGTATTACTTTTTTGTATATTAAAATAAAATTTTCTAATGTCTAAAATAATTTATAATTAATTTTGTTTCTGAAAATTTTAATATTATAAAAAATTATTTTTAAGTCAATAAAAAATTTAAACATTTTGCTGTGATTCTTATGTTGTATTTTGAAGAGGGTTGTATTTAGTGGGAGCGTTAAACTGTTTTTCCTATATGTGCTCTTCTTTTAATAAATTTGACGCGTACCTAGATCCGAACTTCGAACGGATTCAGATTCGTCTGAATGTTTGAACCGGTTTCGTTCCCTGAGCGCGAATCCTGCACACCACTAAAAAGTACATGAGGTCAGTGTGTCGGTAAAAAGTTATCCCACCGAAAATACTCCGACGCTCAAGTTAATAAATCGCATTCGATGATCGAACAGTAGCAGAAAACTGAGAAGTGAGAGCAAAGGGGAGAGTGTGTAAATGTCCAGATGAAAGAGAGGCGAAAGCCGTCGTCTTGAATCTGGACGGTGGGTGGCAGTGAACGGTTGTCAGAAAATCGTTGTTGCCTTAGGTTTTTTCTGGAGATCTCAGCAGGGAGATGAAGGTTCAAGATTGTTGGGAGCTTGATCCAGAAAGTAATTGGGAGCGTTAGTGAGCATGAAAGAGAGCCTGTGCAATTGAAGTCTAATCGAAAGCGTGCCTTGAATGATGATTAATGGCTTTTTAATGATTTGAGAGGGTGATCTCTCCTCTTTGGAAGGAATGATCCCCTCCGTGTAATTTGGCTGGCTTGCCTTTTGGAGCAGATGCCAGTTGCCAAGTTGGACGTGATAGTTTCCTTGTGAGGCGGTCAACAGCTTTTCAAATCGGTCACATTCCTTCTGAGTATATGACCGTTGAAGTGCTCCAGTTGGCAAGGAATTGAGAAAATCTGGCACATTCCTTATGTGAAGGTGCCAATTTTGTCAATGTCTTTTTTAGATGCCAATTGAGATCGTGAAAGATGCTTGGAAAGCCATGGTTGGTCGTCTGATGAGTCGTGGGCCCAAACGGATCAGGCCCATTACTGTAAAAAAGCCTCTTTGGGCCCAACGTGCCGTTCGTGGACGGTCAACGTTGAGTTGACCGTCTACGAGCAAGTTGGTCGCCCGGACGGTCAACGCCAACGTTGACCATCCTGGGCCTTTCAGTCTTCGGGCCCGTTCTTCAACTGGGTCGTCAAAGTGTTGACCGTCCTTCTTGGGCTTCCGTTAATCTTTTGGGCCAACCCATTTTTGGTATACTCATCATTAGCTTCCATATCGATGGTCAGATTTCTCGTCTCCGGTATGTCCACGATGGGATGCCCCCTATTGCTTCCTTGGGTGTTTGAGGTTCCCGTGGAATTTCATGAGAGGCGTGGAAGATAGCTTGGTCAAGTTTATTGACCGTCCTGGTCAATCCCAGAATTATTGACCGTCCTGGTCAATTTCAGAATTGTTAACCGTCCTGGTCAATTTCAGAATTATTGACCGTCCTGGCCAATTCTGGAAGAGTCTTGCGTGGCCATTAGCCGGTTTACCTGGCAGAAAGCGACACGTGTCTCCATTTGTTTGGGCGGATATCCTGGCCATTAATGCGCTAGAGATCCATCTTTTACAGGGTCAAGTAGGGAGGCGACACGTGGCAGGCCTGACGGCTCCTTAATGAGGGATTTTGTGCTTTGGCGCTTATGTTTTCTTCTAAGACTTCTAAATCGTTCATGCCATCAGACCTTCGTCTCCTTCCTTCCCGTTTTTCAGTGAAGTTTTCTTAGAAACCCTAGACTCTTGCATGACCATAGCCTCCGTCGTAGATTTCTCATCTGTCTTAAGAGAAAGTGACGTCAAGGCACTTTGTGTTGAATTCAATATTCCAAAAGATATTGCCTAAAGAGTTCCGGGCAAAGACGACAAGGCTTTTACCCCACCGGAGGGGTACATCACTGTCTACAAGGCTCACTTAAGGAGTGGCCTTCGACTGCCGCTGCCGGACGACCTGGAGTCCATCCTAAAGGCTTTCTGCGTCCCCATCGGTCAGCTTCATGCCAACGCCGTAAGGTATCTTTGTACCCTTTGCATTTTCTGTCGAATATGTGGCAAGAGGCTAAGGATGTCGAGAGTTAGGGTTTTATTTAAGATAAGCCAAAGAGGGGATTGGACGTCGCTTGCTCCCCGCCCAGGCCTGAAAATCAATAAGGCCATTCATGATTCTTTGAAGAACTTGAAGAACCGGCTCTTCTTCGTGAAGGTGGAGGAGAACTGGCCCATCGCGAAGGAATGGGGTCAGGTTCCGAAGGCGTACTTTGGTACGTCGTCTGCAGCGAGTGCGCCGCTTACGCATGGCTGACTAAGGCCATCCATACTAATCCTGACGAGTTCAGGAGGGATTTCTTGTTTTCCCTAGCGGAAACCAAGAAAGTGAACTGGGGATTGCCGTCTCCGGTTCAGAAGCCAAGGCCTCTGACCATGATGATGAACCCCGAGGACTCCAAGGGAGTGATCATCCATACAAGGCCTTCGGATGAGGGGTTTGCTGGCGCAGGGCCTGGGAAGGCGATTGGGACGCCTTCATCAACCTCATCGCACATTGATTATGTGGTTGCCGGGATCTGTGGCGGATCCGGCAGCGCTGCGGGCGCTGGGAAGTCTTTTGAGTGGCCGGCGGAGGTTGGAGGAGTCATCTTGGCCCAGCCTGCGATGAGAGTGGTTCCAGGCGCTGCCTGGATGGGATCTGCGGATGAGCCAGCTTGTGATCTGGCGGAGCGCTCGCGGGCCTTCGTTGAGGAGCTGGCAGTGGAGCCTGATTCATCAGCAGCAGCAGCTCCAGTGGCTGCAAAATGGGTGCTGGCTGTAGCTATTCCATAGGCTGCAAGAGAGGAGTCTGTCGTTGCCGTGGATGATACTGACGAGTTCCTTGATCGTATTGTGGAGGAGGCAGCGGCGGGCATGGCTCGAGAGGATGCTGCTGGTCCACCGCCACCTGGTCCACGTCCAAAGTCCAGGCCCAGGAGACTTTCGAGGAAGATCTATGAGGTATAATCCCTGTGACAGCCTTCCTGCCTTCATTTCTTTCCTGTGCTTATTACTAACACTTTTGATTTTTGCCTAGCGTAGTCGAGGAGGCTAGTCTCCACATTCTCCCGTGAGGTGGAGTAACGGGATCGTATAATTGCTGATCTGGAGGAAGAGAATACCTGGCTCGACGCCGAACTGGCTGATGCAGCAGGGGTGTGTCACGAGGAGATGGCAGCCCTCGAGGCTGTCCTGGCGGGGACGGAGGCAGAGAGTGCCAGCTTCAAAGCTGAGTTTGCGTGTTTAAAGGAGGAGAACGACCAACATAAGGCAAGCAATAAATGGCTTGCCGATCGAGCAGCAGCTCATAGAATGAACTGACCCTCCCGGTCCGCCCCCATGAGATAGAAGGTATGTTGTACGCCAGGCTGTTGGAGGAGATCAACGTTAGACAACGTGTCGCGCGGTTGGTCAACCCTAATTTTCCAATTGAATTTATCAATCAGCTCAACAGGGTGGCACAACGTAAGGACGACTTAGTAGGAGAACCCCATGATAGCCTGGGTGGGCCGCC
>JAOVVI020016527.1:0-10865 GCA_028571085.2 Nepenthes alata
CCGTGTAAACTTTTCAGATACAAACTACATCAGGAGTTTTATTTTAGTAGAGATCAACTTTTATACAAAAGAAATTATGGGTAAAATTTATCAAAACCCTTCATTTTCTTACCTAAAGTTTAGCAAAAACTATGAGACGATAAAAGGACACCGAATACATGTATTTTCATGAAATCAAGGGTGTAATCGGTAGTATATACAAGTAAACTTAAAATCTGACCAATTAATCGGGAGAAACATGTATTATTTACAGTAAATATGTAGAACCATGTATTTAAAGCATAAATACACTTTTAGAGATACAGAAAAGCAGTAAAAATAAAAGATAACATCTGAAGTATACTTGCTTGAGCCTGATTCATAGTTATCCTTACTCTGATCGGAGTGGATTGATGGATTTCCCCCCTTTTTCTCTTTTCCCCTTTCCCTTCCTCTTCTCCTGTTCCTTCATTCTGCATTGTGGCAGAAGACAATAACCCCAATTTTCCATAAAAATATGAAGAAGAAGGAACTACGTGACTTACCCGTGGAGTGCCGCTCTAGTTCCCATCGAGCGGTGCTTGAGCAGGGGTCTGCGTAAAAGTGCACTCGAGCGCCCTGCTCATAGCCAGGGGCCGCTCCAGCCTCGCCTCGAGCGGTTCACGAGTGGTTTCTCATGCATTTTCGCACCTAGCAGGCGCTCGAGCGGTGCTCGAGTGCCCTACGCTCCCTTGGCCCATTTCGACTCATTTTACTTTGATACCAATTTTTTCCACATTCTTAAACCTAAATATGATTTTCATCCACATAATTAATCCATAATTATCATGTTTCAGGGTTGGGATCTCATACAGTAGGTCGTAGGAGCAGGATAGGCCACAAATCTTGCATTACAAAGTTTTTAGGATTTAGTTTATGATATTTTGTATGTCTTAGAGTACATTTTATTATGTTGGATATGCATATGTATATTGATGTAACTGTATTATATTGATGGATTTGTAACTTAATTCCTCTGTATATTGATGGATGTAGTAGCTTCTGTAGGTTTTATGGCTATGTTTGGTACCTAGTGGCATCTCGACTGAATCGGCGTATACCTAGAGTTATCACGTCGGCACCACACGTTGTCTATTTGTGGCAGTTGGAACCCTGTGTATGTGTCGTATATGTATTGTGGATATTGTACAGGTTTTGTATTTGGCAGACATCCGTTTTATAGACAGAACTCTGCCGGATTTTCGGTTGAAATATAGTCTGTCACATGCCTACATTTACCTGTTCGGTCTATCTTAATCTACCTAAGCTTCCGTATAAAATTCAAATCAAATCTAAGGTATCTCTTTTTTTCTGATACCATCTGTGATGGAACGATCACCATCCTCTAATACCCTCCATCAATAATCTTACCTAAACAAATTGAACTAATATGCCATTAATTTAAATACAATAATTTTAGTAGAAAATTGGGAAAATCCTCCCCTAAATCTGGATGAAAACCATACATAAAACCTAAAGAACACAACCCATACAAGACATTTCAATAGATAGACCTTAAAATTTCAATCACATTATTTCATCCACAATAAATACACAACTCATACATAAGATCAACAACAAATGTCATATCATCCATATCTGTAACACAATACTCACAACTACCATATTTGATCTAAATAGAGATACCATCTAGGAACCTGTACCATTCAAAAATCAAACCTGCGAAAGTAAACTATATCCATGAAATAACCTGCGGAAGCAAAACAATAATCCAAAATAGTATGCAACATGTCTTGCCAAATAATACTCAATATTCATCTAAAAACATTTGTTGTTTACATTCACATGACATTAACACGTCCAAAATTTCCAAGTCTCAAGGTCCAGCAAATCTTCCTTGGCTATTCCCTATCTTCACTCTTTTTTATCAGGCATCAGCTCAATAGTGTCCTCTGGAAGGGTAGACAAAATAGCAATGGTTGAGCCAAATGCTCAGCAATGTACTATGATAACAAGGACATGCAAGTTTTCATATAAAACACACATATATAAGTAGAAAGGAAGAGACATAGAAGGAATTAGGAATCAAATATACGTATGAATAAAGCAAAAGCATGAAACGATACATAAACATGAACTTATTGACAAAATCTTATTTTTTTATTTCTTGTATCTTTTCTTTTAATTATTTGTTTTACTTATCTTAGCCGAAAAATACGCTGAAAATCTCAAAATAACTCAAAACTTACTTATCATTTATGTTAACTTTTATTATCGTGAGGGACCTAGGCTAGTAGACCCTACCAGTTAAGGGAGCGAATAATCGAGGATAGATTTTATTCACCCCACACAATCCATGGCCAAAGTTTTCGTCCTTATTTACATCCAGAGGGCATAATGATCAAAAGTCAAATCCTCATTATTTATATCCCAAGGGCAGGATGACTAAAAGTCAAATCCTCCTTAGTAACGCCCCGAGGAAGGCGGACCACATATCACTCTATGGATTGAGTTATCCTCGAATACCACTGTAAAATCCTAAGACATGCAAGAAAATACTCCCTGTTGAATAACAAACCTTGGTTCAGTTTCTTACTGATTTAACTTATCTTAGGATATCCTTGTTCTTAATTCATGGTCTTAGTTCATTATTCTTTAAAAGCCACTTCAAATTCTTACAACTAAGCCTTTAGATAACCTTAGAGTTCTCAGTATCTTTTTGACAATATAACTTTTTAGCAAATTTCAAATAAAAATTATCCAATAAGTTTAGATAATTCATAAAATAACATTTTTATCTCTGAACTCAAAATTTAGAACAAATTTATACCTTTATTTTCGTGCTAGGGTTTGGGAGAAATATTTTTGACACAAATCGAACACGAAATGCAAGCCAAACAATGAGATCAGAACCATAAATCATAATGATTATGCGTAAATATGAAATATGTCCATAAAATCATGAGAAGTTTAGAAGACATGCATTATACATAACAAATCTTAGAGGATGAGAGTATTAGAACAATAATATCCAAATAGAGACATCAAAAAACAACAATAAGGAAAAATGAAGTTTAGGGTACACTTGCCTCAACCTAATTTACCAATTTTCTCACTCTCATCGGGTCAAAATTGGTGACGATTTCCTCCCCTTTCTCTTTTCCTCTCTTCTCCCTTAGTGTTCTGCTTTGTCGTGCCCCAATCTCTCTAATTTCCCCTATTTAAAATGCAAAATCGTAAATCGGTGGTGAGTTTATCAAACTGGTGCTCGAGCGCCAGGCAGGCGAGCCCAGAGCACTTGAGCACACAGCGAGCGTGCATCGAGCACTCTTTCCACTAGATTTGACGCCACCATCTTCGCTTGAGCTTGCGGAAAGCTCGTCAACTTCTGGAATTGGCGCCCTCTTTTGGCTCAAACCTGCGACGAGCTCGGTAGCTTCTAGAATTGGCACCCTTTGCTGGCTCAAACCTGCGACGAGCTCGGCAACTTCAAGAATTGGCGTCCTCTGCTGGGCTCGAGCCTGCAGCAATCCCAGCCCTATAATTTGCTGCACTAAGGCTAATTTCTCAAATTTTCTAATTTCTCCTATCCTAGACTTAATTATATCAATTATATTAACTTAATTACTAGAATTACTTTGTATTAAGAACCCGTACCTTATAGAACAAATAACGGACTCAAATGTCAGATAACAGATATCGGATAATATATTTCAGAGTTTTAATTTCTTATCTTATCTTAAGAAAACTTCCACAGTTAGTTCTTATCACATAATCCCCCCTCTCTAGAGGACAATTTATCAGATATAATAAATTGTGGAGTTTCTTTCAATTACTTTGCATTACTTTCATAATTCTTAAATACGGATACAAATAATCAATTTCTTATGAATTCATACCTTCACAAAGCCTGGAACATGTAAGAAATTCTTACCACAAGACGCCGAACATAACTTTAGAACTTCCGAACGTATAATACTTCACAATTGTTTAACAATAATATTTTTCAGAATATGCAATTAAGTATATACAATTATATATAATTTAGATATCAATTAAACAAAATAAAATCATACAAAATTTTTAAAGTGGCTCGGGTGCACAGTGCCTGTGTGGGTGAACAGTGCCGCGTGGGTATAGGTGTCTCGTATGTGCAAAGTCTGACACCCAATTGATAAATTAACATGTTCATGGTATGAGTAGCAATATTCTAAAGCTAATTTATGTAAAAATCTCAAATTAATTGGTGAAATTATCCAGGGCGCAGGATTAGGGTTCCATGTCTAAAAACCGATCAAAACTATGAAATCGGGTACAAAATCCACATATGTGCATGGTCAAGTCATGGGTAATGATTATCTAAATCCAAATTATATATAAAACTCAAATTAATCGGTTAAATAGGGTCCCGGCACAGGTTAGGGTTTCGAGGCTTATGAGAACCGCATGAAACCACAAATTGGGCTACAGATCGGTGAATACTTGTGCTTGGGTCTTGGGTTTCACAAAATATAAGTATGGGTCGGGTATAGGGATAGAAAGACCCAAGGGAAAACGAAAAAAAATTAAAAAAGGGAGAATGAAAAGGGTAAGGATGTACTTACCTCTACCCGATCTATTACTTCTCCAATTAGCTCCAAGTCGGATTCAAACCCAAGAGCCTCGATATCTCCTCTCTCTTTGCCCCCTCTTCTTCCCCTCCTTCTCCCCTGCATCCCGTTCCTTATACTTCTTTTATTTATTTATTTATTATTATTATTATTATTAATATATTTTTTATTTTTTAATTCCAAAATCTAAATCAATATCTGGATGACAGTATGGGCACACTTCGGACACCATCCCAATTGATCCAAATATCTCTCAAAATTTTATAACATTTAATTAGTTTTTATCACACATAAATTACCTAAAATAATAAATAATTCTAATTAAATAAGATAAAAATTTGAGATATTACATTCTCCGTCACTTATAAAAATTTCGTCTTCGAAATTTAACAAATCAATCGGGAAAAATCCTTCTAGATTTCTTCTTCGGGTTCGCAAGTCACTTCCTTGATTAAATAACTTATCCTAAAAAGCCTTGACCAATTGAATTATCTTAATTCCCAATATCTTATATTTTCTATTTAAATCTAGGTTCGAACTTATCACAAAACAAATTCCTAATCTCCCATAAAGCTTAATTCGACCACATACTTATTTCCTCAACTATCGATACAAGGGAGACTTCATGATAATCCATTAAATTGGATGTAACTCAAATTTATCGACTATTTTTTTCGACTTGATTCAAAACCTCAAACGACCTGATGAACTTCTACTTTAGTTCATCCTGAACCTCGAAAAGATCGTTCATTTCAAACGTTAAACCGAATCTTAAAATATATGGCCATCCGCTCCACTGCGCAACTCTAATTAACCTTTTATTGGCACACTAAAAATCCTCTTGCAACTCAAATTCATTGATCCACATTGCACACCTAGGTTACCTGGCAGCTATAGTTTAAGAAAAATTCCAAAGATATGAACACAACTAAAGCAACATCCTTAATCATTAGACTACAATTAACTCAGGAAACACAACTGAGACGATTACCCAAAAATTCAGCACAACCTCAAGTCACCACCTAGGTCTTGAAACCTAAATGCTCAGCAAACTTATTATCTCGTTGGCATGCCAACGAGCCAATCTAGTTGATCCGAATGTATCATCAAAATTTACGATAAATGGACCGTCCTTATTGAATAATCTACAATTATCTAAATACCTGAAATTCTTGTCATTCTAACAATTGCGAAGCAAAACCATGAGGGCTTCTCATCTCGTAATTTTATGGCTTCAATATTTAGAATATAATTCCTTCCCCAAAAGCAAGCATCTCACTTCCTCAAACTTTAAAATTCGCTCACGATTCACTACCCAGAAATTGGACAATTAGAACTATCCAATCTAACTTAATCATCCTACATCTTCATCAACTTATTCAATATATCTTACTCTAACCTAAACTTTCGCATAAAATTTAAATCAAATCTAAGGCATCTTTTTCTCTATGATACCAACTGTGATGTACCACATTTCAATCGAAAATCTGGCAGAGTTTTGGCTGTAATATGAATATCGACCAAATATAAAAACCTAAAAATATTTTATACAACATATAAAATCTACAATATTCACAAACACAGGATCCAAAAGCCACAACAGACACATGGCACCAATATCATAACTCCGATACGGCGTCGGTTCAAATTAGATGCCATTAGGTACCAAAACAAACTATGATAATCGGCGAAAGCATATACGTCCATCAAACTCAGCAGAAACTAAACTACATGTATATTACCATCATACACATACATCAATATACAAAACTATCAAATAATATACAAAAGTACTCCACAAGTAACAAAATCCTAATATATAAGTCTATCGGATCATCCTCCCAGTCTTCAAGCCTAGCTGACTTCTAATCCTCTACCCCTCCTCACCGGGCGTAAGCTCATACTCATATGAAAGGAAGCAAGCAGTAAGTGTGAGCGAAATGCTCAGCAAAGCATAATAATCAAAGGCAATAAACAATATACATAAAATAAAGCAAAGGAAGGGAATAATAGTATAATAAACATGTATAAAAATGAAATATAATCAAATACGCTTTTGGAATGCAAATGACTTCTATATCTTATTTCTAATTTTCTATAGATACAGACATTACATTCAAATTACTGATTCCCTATTTGCCTATAGAATCATACAGAAGCAGATACAAATAGCAATATCGATACTGATGGAATAGATTACAGATACAGATGATAATACTGGTACTGACGAAATAAATAACGGATACAGATAGCAATACTGGTACTGATAAAATAGATAACGAATATAGATCACAATATCGGTACTAACGGAATAAATAACGGATACAAATGACAATACCGGTGCTGATGAAACAGATAATAGATACAGATGATAATACCGATACAGACAAAATAGGTAATAGATACAAATGACAATACCGATACTGATGGAATAGATAACGGATATAGTTGGCGATATTGGTACTGACGAAATAGATAGTAGATACAGATGGTAATATCGGTGCTGACGAAATAGGTAACGGATACAGATGACAATACTGGTACTGATGAAATAGATAGCATATACATATAGCAATATCAGTACTGATGGAATAGATAGAGAATACAAATAGCAATACCAGTACTGATGAAATAGATAGCAGATACAGATGGTAATATTGGTACTAACGAAACAGATAACGATACATATATCAATACCGGTACTGAATAAATAAATAATATATACAGATGATAATACCAATACTGACGGAATAGATAACAGATTCAAATTTTAGATAACAGATATCGGATAATAGATTTCAGAATTCCAATTTCTTATCTTATCTTAAGAAAACTTTCACACTTAATTATTATCACTTAGTCCTCCATCTTTGGAGGACGGTTCATCAGATATAACAAATTATGGAGTTTCTTAGATACGGATACAGATAATCAATTCATTATGAATTCTTACCTTTACATGCTTTCAATTATATGCATAAATCAATATAAAGCTTGGAACATGTAAGAATTTCTTGCCACAAAGCGCCAGACATAACTTTAAAGCTTCTGGATAAATAATCCATCACAATTGGTTACCAATAATATTTTTTGAAATATACAATTAAGTATATAAAATTATATATAATTTAGATGACAATTAAATAAAACAAAATCATACAAAATTTTTAAAGTGGCTCGGGTGAATAATGTCCATGTGAGTGAACAGTGCCCGCACGGGTGAACAATGTCACACAGGTATCAGGTTCCTGTATGTGCAAAATCAGACACCCAACTGATAAATTAACATGTTCATGGTATGGGTAACAACATTCTAGAGCCAATTTATGCAAAAATTTTAAATTAATCGATGAAATCATCTGGGATGCGGGATTAGGGTTCCATGTCCAAAAATCGATCAAAATTATGAAATCGGGCATGAAATCCACATATGTGCATGCTCAAGTCATGGGTAACAATTTGCTAAATCCAAATTATGGATTAAACTCAAACAGAACGATTTAACTGGGTTTGGGTGCTGGTTAGGGTTTTAGGGTGCGCATGAATCACGTGAAACCATGAATCGGGCTACAAATCGGTGAATACTTGTACTTGGGTCGTGGGTTTCACAAGATATAAGTATGGGTCGGGTACCAGGACAAAAATACCCTAGGAAAAACGAATGAAAATTGAAAAGAGAGAATGAAAAGGGTATGTATACACTTACCTCGACCCGATCTATTACTTCTCCAACTCAGTCCAAATCGAATTCGAACCCGAGAACCTTGATCTCTCCTCTCTCTCTCCTCCCTCTCTCTTTCTCTCTTCTTCTTCCCCTCCTTCTTCTCCACTGAGTCCTGTTCCTTCTGCTTCTTTTATTATTATTATTATTATTGTTGTTGTTGTTGATATTATTATTATTATTATTGTTATTGTTATTATTATATATTTTATTTCTTTTATTCTAAAATCTAAATCAATACCCGGGCAACAATATGGGCGCACTTCGGGTGCCGGCCCATTTGACCCAAATATCCCTCAAAATTTTATAATATTTAATTTATTTTTGTTACACCCGAAGTATCCAAAATAATAAATAATCCTAATTAAATCGAATAAAAATTTAGGATATTACACCCACTCCATGATTTGCTGCTCTAAATATTCCAATCCCTAAGCTCCTTCTCGAATATTAGCATCCGATCTAATACCTCTTCGTAGGTCCGTAATTTTAATGTTGATAGTTGCTTTTTGATTTCATAGCTCAAACCCTACTGAAATCTACTTGCCTTCCTCACTTCCTGATCTACCATATAAGGTACATAATGTGACAATTCAGTAAATTTTTTGTCATACTTAGCCACTGTACGATCACTTTGCCTTGGCCAAATAAACTCTTCCTCCTTCTGTTCCCAAAAACTATCAGAAAAATATTTGTCCATAAAGGTCTCTTCGAATATTTCCCAAACAATTTTACTCTCAAACACTCCTAAAGCTCTCTTCTTCATTACCCACCAATGCTCAACCTCGCCTTCTAGCTGATGAGAAGCAGATAAGACTTTATCTCCTTCAGGACATTGAATGACTGAAAATGACTTTTTGATCCTCTAAATCCAACTTTTCGCTTTTAGTGGATCTAGCTTTCCTAAAAAGTCAAGCACATATTCATTTGGGAAATGATCATAAGCTGCCATCTCCGGATTTCAAGAGCTGGGGCAGGAACCTAAACAACAACTAGAGCCAAGTTCTACTGCCCTAGAGCCTCCATAAAATCTGCCATCCTTCCAAGTAGATTCAAATACTCTGCCTCTTGATCATGCAGATAGCCGCCACGCTTAGTTCTCCTTCTATTCGCCATTGCTAATTCTTTTTTCTAAAATAAGAACAATTCAGGTTAGTTCACAATTTCGCTCGGACACTAACTAAGATACTATACACTAAGCGATCACGCATAACTAATTGATCCCAACTTAATCCATACCTAAGTAAATTAATTTAACTTAATTAAGACACTAACTAGGATAACTAGGACTATCCGACCTAATTCATCCTATCCTAAGCTCCCGCATAAGATCCAAATCAAGCCTAAGGCATAACCTGTCTTTGATACCACATGTGACGGACCAGATTAACTAAAAATCACCTGAATATAATGTCCATTAATAATTAAATGCAAATCATATAAAATCCATAAAAAATGAACATCTAACATACATAGGATCCAAATCTCACCATAATAAAATTCGTGGCTCCAACGACATATCTCCGAAGACAACATCAGGATAGAGAGATGCCACTAGGTACCAAAAATAAACCATAATGACCTGCAAAAGTATATAAAATTATCGATATACAACAAAAACTAAACTCATCAGGATATCATTAAAATAATCAAAATACATCACATATCTTTCCAACATATACACAAGCCCTCTATACAAATTCACAAATCCACAAAATCATTCTACAAGCCTAGGAATTGCGACCTCTAATCCTCCTCATCGGGTATCAGATTGTACTCATCTGAGGATAAGAAAAACAATAAGGGAGTGAGCCAAATGCTAACCAAGGCACTAATATAAACAAAAACATACATATTTATACTTGATAACAAACCAAAGAGACGGAATATAATCATAATGCATATTTAACATAAAACATGATCAAAAGACCTTTACATATTGCATTCAAATCTCTTACTTTATTTTTGATTCCTTCAGTCTTCAAAATATGCAAAACTGATTTATTTTTAGGGACTAAGGTTAGTAGGCCTTACCAACTAACGAAACAGACAATCATAGAAAAGGATTATGTTCACTCCACACAATCAAAAGGTCTTATACCTCTAATTCTGCCAGAGGTAATGCATACGTAATGCCGTCTTCTAAACCCCCATTGTAGGAAATTTTTCTCAATTACCACTGTAATATCCTAATACATGCCAGAAAATATTACCTTTGAAATATAAATTCTCAGTCTAATTTCTTAACTTATCTTAAGAAAAATTTACACTTAATTCTTAACACTTAGTTCTCACTCTTTGAAAAATAATTCATATGTCGTAACAAATTGTGGAGTTCTCTTCTTACTCTTTTCATACCATATATGCATATTTTTTATTACACAATCTTCACGTAACTTCAAATACATGCATAAATAAATATAGAGCTTAGAAAAATTAGAAAATTCTTACCACATTGAGCCAAATAAAATATTTTAACTTTTGGATAACAAATTCCTCCATACAAGGCACCTAACATAATTTTCGGGACGTACAAAATGACATATACAAAATAC
>JAOVVI020016528.1:0-10864 GCA_028571085.2 Nepenthes alata
GACACTATCAGTTAATTTAATCATGATATAAGATTTGTTCAGGACTTGAGCTTTCTTTTAAGGCGGTTTAACCATGAGTAGTTCAAACAGACCATGAGTAGTTCAAACAGGAGGGGAGCTGGGTAGCAGTGAGATATCGGTTCAAGTTGTAGGCTTCTAAAGTCAGCTAGATAGCAGTAAGATATCGACATAAGTTGAAGGACTCAGAGTCAGTAAGCTAGATGGAAGCGAGATAATGCCTTAATCCACTGGCCTCTAGAATCCATTAACTAGATTGAAACAAGATAGCAGCTCAAGTTGCAGACCTCCTCTGAATCAACTTGCTAGATGCAAGCAAGGCGCCAGCTAAAGTTGCGGACCTCCAGAATCATCTCACTCGATGCAAGTGAGATGGAATCTCAAGCTTTAGTTTCTAAGAGTGAAGCAGCTTAAAAGCCGTGAGACATAAGCTCATGTTGCCGACATTTAGATCTGAACCGCATGATTTTGGGCGGATAAAAGTCCAAGCAAAGTCCAAGCTGAATATATTTTTCAGCCCTTATCCACTATATTTAACTGCATTGATAGGTATTTCTTGGGGGCGGCTTAGTTGATTCTTCATATAAAAGAAGTTAGGGGGCGAGATTAGTGAGGTAGTGGAGATAGGGAGGTGTTAAAAAATTGGCCAAAACAAAATTCAACTTAGAATTTGTCTTTTTTTTTTTTAGTGATAATTGTTCGTTGTGTAGTGATTAGATCTTGTTAAGAAATAGTCTATTTGAGTCAATATTAAACAGAAGAGAGAGTCATCTTATGGTTTATAATGTTTTTTGTTCATATTTTAGAGATCCACTTGGAAAAACAAGATGGAGTTTGGATAGTTAAGATTCTGTATATCTGATAAGTACCTTGGCCATACTCCGTTTAATAAGGATAGCATGTCTATTTTTGGGTTTGTATGTTGACAATTTTCATATTGTAAATTTTGATGTTGGTGATTGATAGCCCAAAGGGTTTCTCAGCACGTTTTTTTTCCCTCGTCACCAAATCCTATATGATTTGCTTACCTGCCATTTCATTTCTGTTTGCATGCATGTGAGTGGTGATAAATTAATTCTGACTATCTTGACTCATATTTTCTTTACGCGTATTGAAATTATACGTTTGTTTAATTTGCACTTCTGTGTTGCAACATCTGTTTACCCACTCTTGGTATTCATGGGTCATTGCTTTGTTTTCTCATGTAGTATGGAGATGAGTAGGAAGACTTCAAAGTATGAGTAAATGGCTCAGGTCAAGTGTTCCACTCAAGAACACAACCTAACTCTTGAGGTAGACAACTTGGCTCCAAGAATGTTGATGATTCAATCCAAGTGCTAAGTTAGTAGCTATTTCTCCAGTATAAGGGAGCCGTTGCACCTGATTTTGGATCCCCTTCAATGGTTAATGAAGCCTTGTATTTATAGGGAGGTCTGGAAGTTTTGTTATGCCATACGGGCAGCTTTACTGGCTCCATATTTGAGGCTCAGAGGTGCGATATGATTGTTTATGTACCCATTTGAGCACCGCAAGGATACCCCATCCATCTCCCATCTCTACCATTGGATGAGAATTCAATGGTGGAGATTTTAGTATGTAGAAGATTTTAATATATAAAGGATGTCATCCGAACTAGTCAAACTTCCTAAGACAAGGAGCTTTTATGGCCATTCCCATTCACATGAAATTCCGAACCCGTGTAATAGCTTGTTTTTGTCCAAGGCACTATGGACCTGACAATATCATTATTTGGCCGTCGCCTAACTGCTCAGGAACTTGAATCCATTGGCCTATTGATCGAAGTGGTCTTGATTTCAATTCCCAAAGTTCTCATTTTCTTATAATTATTTCTCATCGTATGATATAAAGTGAGATGTAATTTATCTAGACATTAAACCCAAAAAAGACATTCACATGAGTGGTTGAAGTATAAATCGTTTGTTGGGTTTTTGCCTAACAACTTAAGCACGTCGCCATTTATTGAAGAGAATTTCTTGGGTTGTGAACCGGTGAATCTATTGTCATTGTGCGTTTAGTGGAGGGTCTAGTTCTTCATGGCGAACTATGACGCATGATTTATTGAAATCATTCTGTTGTAATTAGAGTATATGAATATATTATTTTGGAGAAACTGCCTTTTGATTTCACTCACACATTATTGGTGAGTTGGTGATGCCTTTAGGCATCTGTTGATTTTCGAAACTTGCTGATTTTTATTTTGTTGCCGCTTTGACTATTTGCATTCTCTAAGTTTTGGTTCTGACTTCCCTGAGCAAAATGGCGTTTCTCCTTGTGCAGCATGAAGTTAGTTGAACAAGAGTTATGGCAGAGAGAAGAGAAACGGTTAATAGGCATCTTGCCTATGATGGGACCTGTGTTATATCCCAGTGATGGTAAACCTCCTTTTGGTTATTTATTTTACTGTGCAATTTTACCTTCTTTATGTGTGAGAATTCTACCATTTTACTATTCATAGGTGCAATGGCGGAAAATGAGGAGCTGAATTTGAAAAATCAATCTGGGATATCAGATTCTCACAAATTGGATGGAAAAAATCAGCAAGAGGTTTTCCATTGGCATAACAGGTATATTTTAATTTTAACTTTTCTTCTCTTTCACAATGCTATTCTTTTACAGATTAACTGGCTTACTGCCCCATTTTAATCCTTTTTGTTTTCATTGAAGTTTATGCCTTATTGTTGTGGTTTACGTCTTATTGCTGTGCTGATAGATTATGATATTAAATGTAGAGGAGTTGCTGCTCGAGCATTGCATCTCTCAAGAGGAGCAGAGGAACCAAGTGGGAGGGTCACCTACACTATTGTTCGTGAAGGTTTGTGCAGATTTATTGCCCAGGAACTTACTGCAAGAGGAACTTCTTGCACTGCACGAATTTCTCCTGTGGACATGACAAAAGCTGGTGAGTAATCATGACCTTTCTTTATAGTATGGATGATACCATTCGTAGGGAGTCGAGAAAGTAGAACTAATCGCATAAAAATGTTCTTATATGTTCTGGTCTTATAGCGTTTTTGGTTTAAATGTTAAAGGGATTCATGCGTGTTGAGCTGATATGTGGTGAATGTTGGTAGGAAGTGGAAGACGATGTTGTTGCTTGAGATTAATCTGTATGCTTTGGTGGTGGCTAATGGTGGAAGCACGCTAATTGTAGTGCTCTGCAAAAATTAATTGAGTCCAGTGGATTGGGGAGAGTTTGACAAGATGGAGCTTAGCAAAATTTTCTTAGGTGTCGTTCAGAAGGAATTGGAGGTGTGTAAGAAGGTTTTTGAACACCTTTTCATTTTCACCTTATGCCTTGTTAAGTATCTGAAACGATAGATTTAGAGCAAAGGTACTTTAAGGGTTGTTTCTAAAATAGAAATTCTCTCAACTAGTACCCTACCCAAACACACTATTAGCTCAAAGAAATTGTAGGTTCTAAGCAATCACCTATTAGATCGACAAAAGTTTTGTACTTATCATTAACAATTTGAAATTGTTGTTATTAATAGTTGTCGTAAATAACATTAATTGAATAGAAGCTTGACCATATTGATAGTATGTCAAATTCTCGTAAAAAAAGGACATCTAATAAGAATTGAAGATATTATTAGAATTTTATCAATTTTATTCTTCTTGGAGTTATTTTAAAAAGGAAGACTTTAAAATACAAATTATTCTTCTATGCTGCAAAATAGTTTAATGTCATGTTTTTCATACATAATTTTAATTAATAAGATTTTCTATTCTCTTTCTCTCTCTCTCCCCTCTCCCTCCCTGTCTCGGGGGCTGCTTGGAAGGGGTGTTGGTGAGTTGAACCTAGGCCTTGGTCTGTTCAAGTGGTTAACTACCAAGGCACTGCCCTTAATTCTGTTCTATATAATAGTTTACTGGTACTAATTTAGGAGGGGGTTAACAAACTGAAAAGTAGAGAAGTGGGCATTTCTTTGTCTTAAAGGCTATATGATGTGACCTTCTTTGGGAAGTTTTGTGACAACTACCTCCCACATGTGAATAATTTAATAAACAAGATATTTGAGCTTCTTCTTGGAACTATGTTGAGTAAGAATCCATTTTAAGATATGGTCAGCCTGTTTACGTTTTGGTAACTTTCCATGTGACTAAGTATAAATTATACAATCGGAAGTGGGGTTATCCTCTTTTGATTTAGTTTTTCTTCTCTATTTGATAGTTGTAATTGAGGTAGTAATTGAAAAATTTTACTTCAGAATGGTAGTTTTAGGTTTTAATCAAATTATTTTTAGATCTCCTTTGCTATTGGACAAATGATGTTTTGCTTGCTCTTTTTAGAGTAGTTTATTTGTATAAATAGTTATTTGTATCTTCTATTCTGTTTGAATTAAAAAGGTTTCAATGCTTCTCCTGCATTGATGCCACTATTATTGTTTTTTTGTATGTATCGAACAACCTTTTATCCTTATCAGCAATGATGATAAGTTGCTATCATTTTTCTCATCTTAATTAGAGATGGAGCAAGCAGGGCAAGATCCCGATTTCATAGCATTGGCTCGCCAGTTCAAAGCCACTGCCATGGAGCTTATATCTGCTCTTGAACAGGTGAAAAATTGTTAAATAGAACTTTTTTTCAAAGTATTAGACAGCACGTAACATTTGTTTACTTGAAATAAACACAACTTTCATGCCTAGGGTACTTAATAACCTTTTCTAATCTGTATCATGGTGATGGTTTCTCTGTTGGCTTCCATTATTACCTAGTTGTCTTGTATTTTAAGGTTGGAGCACTTAAACTACAGCCATTCAGAGATCTTGGGGTTGCCACTCCTTAATTCATCTTTCTGTGGAAAGATATTAATAGATGCAAATTCATGTTCTTTAGCTGGCTACTTTATTTTCTTTGTAACTTTTCTTTCCCATGTACCATTCCTTCATTTTCTTTGTGATACAAAGTAACCAAAGCTTGAAACTGAAACCTTGACCTGACCAATAATAATGGCAGAACCATGAGAGCCATCTTTAGTAGAAGTATGGCTCATAGTTTCTCAAAACTATTCCCTGTACAAACCGCATCCATTGTACTGTATAGTGAATACAGTTCCAAATTATAATGTCTTATGAAAAGTGACATTCATTTATATTTTGCGTGGCAGACCTTGTGTACTATACGAGTGAACCTCGTATCTCTAGTATGCCAAAGGACCACAGACTATTGTTTTCTACTGGCCTTTGAGAAGCAGTTGCTCTCTTTTTGGAATATACTTTTTTTATCTATTTTTCTATTCTTTGTTTCTCTGTCCCCCTTCATAATTTCTTGAAATTACACAACCTTTGTTTGCACTTCATCATTTTGCTACAGAGGCTGTCTACTGGTAACTTTGTCTTTGTCCAGTTACTTGTTTAACACTACAATTCTGGTGCTGGGTTATAACTCATGTTAACACTACCTTTTATTGACAGGTAATTCATATTACAAAAGTAATATGGTAGGACGGGTGGAAATTTCATGTTTATAGTTGATTTGATCTAGTATGAGATAATATTAACAGCAGAAAGAGCCTTTCTGCATTATATATGGCTGCTTATATTTTTCCCTCCCCATAGCCAGCAATACAAGAAGCCCCCTGGATCTGACGACCCCCTTATACTAAATTTATTTAACATTTTGAGGAAGAAAAGGAGGGTACAAAAGAACGATGCCTTTAATTAGGGTCCAACTTGAAGTTGTTCTGGTACATGAGTTTCCAATCACCATCTTCTATGTGCAGCTATCTTAGAGCTTGCTATTTCACTTGGGTTAATTATTGTAGTGGCAAAATGATCCTGAACATCCGTGAAGTTTTTCAAGCTGTTTTCCATATAGCAATGGTGCTATGTTTTTTCGCACTGTTTGCCATAAATGCATGCAGGATTTTGGCATACTGTTGTGACGTAACTTCTTGTCTAGTTGAGACCATAATGATCATTGTATACTCTTTTTGTTTCTTCTTTTGAAATAACTTAATTTGTCTTTGTTCGGGAGTTATCAAGCTGCCTAACTCCTTGCTGAAAGCAGAAACCCACTTAATTAGGGGCATGCAAAGAAATAGGATCCAGAAAAATAATATTGGGCCACTGCAATTACAATAATTTGTTTTTTAAAAAACCATCTTGACATCCAATCAACTTGATTTATCTTTGTTTAGAGATACCAAGCTGCTTTGCCCTTGTTGAAAGCAAAGACCCACTTAATCAAGTCATCATATCTTATTAAGCTCCACTTATTATAAGCAGATAACATGTAAGAATTTCAGAATTTCAAAGCTACCCTAATAAGCTCCAACTACTGCAAGCATGATTCATATATTAAGCCCATCCTTATGCGCATTCCTTGTTTTTCAATTCTTATTATGCACATTACCATGGATGGGAATCAATTCTTTCTTTTTAAGTTATTCTATTTGGGGTTTGCTCAGTACTAATGGTATCTTGGACTGAGATTATCTCAGTTTCAATATATCATTCTTTACAGTTGTTGGATGGGTATATAGAGGCGTAAGTAAAAATTTTAGGTTTTAAGATGTCTTCTTTACTTGTTTGACAATGAAGCATGATTGGTGTACATCATTGATTCTTTTTCTGAACCTATTGAACTTGAGTATATTGTGAAACAATTGGGGCATAGGTCTCTATTTTAATCCTGGCATTGTGCTCTCATGTGTATGGAAAGACTACAATGCCCATGGTTGATTGTGGTTAATAAAAAGAAAAGCTTCACCTTATTTATTTAATATCATGATTTTTCTAGAATAAATCTAGTTCGGTTCTTTAGCTTTTTCCCATTGTTAGGTTGTGAGAGAAGGCATAAGGCTCTCTACATTTGTTGGGCAAGATTCTTTGGAAAGGTGCATTTTAGTCACATTGAGTGATGTATTACAAAAGTAAGAGCTTTGTGCCATCGGGTTGACATTTTTGGGATGACCACTGACTTGGAAACTCTGTTGTTGAAAAATCCAACACTTTTTCATTGCTTATTATGTATTTTCTAATTGATTTTTACATTTTTTGGTACTGCTGACTGACTAAAACTTTTATCCTGGACAGAAACAAAAAACAAGTCGAAGGACAAAAGTTCTTTTAGAGACTATTCCGATTCACAAGTTGTCTGATATATTTGTTGCCAGCTTTGAGATAAGTTTTCAAGAGCAGCTATCTATGTTAAATTCTGTTGATCTTAAAGTAAGGCTCTCAAAAGCAATTGAGTACATTGACAGGCATTTACAGGTATGTTGTAAAGGATTGAATTATCCTGATCTCATGTCTTTGTAAGTCCATATTTATGTTTATTTATTTTAGTAATCATTTTTATTCGTCTTACTAACAGTCAATCAGAGTAGTAAAGAAAATATTGAAAGCAGCTGAGGTCCAATTGTCAATGTCACAGAGTAAATTTCTTCTACGCCCGCAGGTTTGTTTTTTAAACTAATTCAGACTATCTTGGGAGCATTCTTAACTTAGGTCAAGTATTGTTGCATGGCTTTGTATCCATACTCATGCAAGAGGTTGGAGTTCAGTGTTAGAATATTAAATCTTTATAGTTATTTGACTTTTGATAATATTTATTACAGGTTTGACAATAACTCTCAGTTTTGTTAAATAATGAGATGATTTAATTTATATCAATTTGGCTTCTAATATATGGCCCATTAGACACTCCCCAAAATTAATGACTTGCTTGTACTTTTCTATAAATTAAACCTAGATGAGAGCTATAAAAGAGGAACTTGGGGACAATGATGATGATGATGAGGATGACATGGCTGCACTTGAAACAAAGATGCAAAGTGTAGGAATGCCTCCAGATATTTGGGAGCGTGCACATAGGGAGTTAAGGTATAACATAACTCTTCTATCATGTTGGAGTTTAGAGTTTACTTAGGTTGCTTTTATTAGCTTTAACTATGATCTCATTCTTCTGAGATTTATATTGATGGCTAGTCTTGTGTGTTGTGGTTTTGTTAAAATTGATGCCCTTGATCTGTTAACAAAGTTTTGACATTCTTATTAGATGGTTACCTTTTTACATTTTGGTTTGCTGTTTGACTGTGAATACTGTGGATCAATTCTGAATTCTTATCATGGGACATGAATATGCTAAGATATTGTGTTTCCATCACTTTTTACAAACAAATTTCAATCCGACTTTTGATATACTGCTGGTTAAATGGCATAGTAAGCCAGCTCTTCAAAATTATGACCTTCTACATTTTTTCTCATTTTGATGACTCCTGTATGCATGCTTGCCTAAAGTGCTCCTCCTATATCCCATTCCCATCCATGTTGTTACTTATGTGATCACTGTTTTGTTTAAAATTGGAAGATGTTTTCTTCTTCGACTTCATCTACTATGAGAAATCTGGTTTTGCAAGCAGTAATGATGTGGATAAATGCTTAGAAAATAAAAGGAACAACTTACATGGATAATTCATCAAGTGCTTGAAAAGTAAATTAGTTACACATTTGATATCTTATGTTGGCGGAGGCATTTATGCCATACGCACATCGATCATTGCAATTGACTTATCAAAGATGCCTAACACATTGAACTTATCAAAACAAATTCTTGAAAACAGTCTTCCACCATCTCTTTATTTGTTAAGTAATTTGCCACCTTTTCTTACCTTGGCTTAGGAAACTTTTTAGTTAGTTTGCTACATAGGAAGGTTGAAGTTGAAAGTTTCTTTTTATTTTGCCTCTCATTAATCATTAAGGCACAATCATTGTAGTAAAGCAAGGTTGAATTGCTTATCTGTTTTGAACTTTGAATGATTTCATTAGCCTCCATTGGACTATTGAACTTCTAATTCTTTCACTTTGTATATGTTTCAAATCTTGGTATTTCAGCTTGCAGTTCATGCCTTTAAAAGTTTTACTTGCCTAGACTAATGGAAATATTTTTGCTGCTCCTAATGAGTTTCATATCAAATTCAACTCAGGAGTCTTAAGATGATGAAGCCTCAGCAACCAGGATATAGTAGTTCACTTGTTTACCTGGAGTTTCTTGCTAATCTCCCTTGGCAAAAGATTAGTGAAGATCATGGATTATCCTTAAGAGCTGTAAAAATGCATCTTGATCGTGATCACTATGGATTAGTCAAGGCTAAGCAACAAATTATTAATTGTCTAGCTGTTCACAAGGTTGATCATCTTTCATTTTCATTATGTGACATGATGATACTACTACATGATTCAGATGTGATCTTTGCATATTGACTGCATTGCAGCTGAATCCAGATATAAGATTCCCAGTGTTTTGTTTTGTTGGCCTACCTGGCATTGGAAAAACGTCCTTAGTAGCGTCTATTGCCGCTGCTCTCGGTAGAAAGTTTATACATATATCTCTCAGAGGTATGAAAGATGAGGCTGATATTAGAGGGCGTTGGAGAGCATACATGGGAAGTAGGCCCGGACGTCTTATTGATGGAATAAAGGTTTTTTTTTTTTCTAATCTATTCTTTATTTGTCAAAAACATACATTAGTTGATTTCTTTGTGATGCATACTATTCTGTGCTTTTTTAAGTATACTTAGTTTATGATCTCTCTCTCTTTCTCCCTCTCTCTCTTTTTGGTCGTGAAAAAGGTATTAAGTAACTGCACCTCAAAAAATGAAAAAAAATACAGAGAAGGGTGCTTATTTGATTCTTTCTATAAGTGGCGGATAAAATTGCATGCATACGATTGGTCCATGTTATTGGATATCAGTTTCAAAATTTGTTGTTTGACACTTAACTCAAGTTTTGTATACACATATATTTTATTTTGAATTACAATTTCTTCAATATTTATTTATAAAAACTTGTAACATATAGCATATAATCCTAAAAAATTGAAATTCTTGAAATATAAATCAAATTTACTCTCATTTACATCATTTCTACGTCTTTCATGGTTTTGGGTTTCAGTATGGGTTGCATTTGGAAGCTCACCTGGGTGGGATGGTGGGTTAAAATTTTTTGTAAAAATGATAATGATCGTCTATAAAGCTACGTACATTTTGTAGATCAGGAAGTGGCATTTTAATATGAAATTATTGGCTCCTCTATGAAGCACTTGATAATGCTACTTTATGTAGCTATGTAGAGCTTATATCCAGCATTCTGGATCCAACTTTTCGGTATATGCTATAATTCCTTACTTTTTTACTGCATTTTATGCATTATGGCCTCCTTTTTAACTGGATCACACAACATGGCCCTATTAGTTCATGTTTATTATTATTTTTTCCTTTTCTGACTATCATGTGCTATTATTGACATACAGAGAGTAGGTGTTTGTAATCCGGTTATACTGTTGGATGACATTGACAAGATTGGCTCTGATGTCCGTGGAGACCCTGCAATAACATTATTAAAAGTTTTGGACTTTAAACAGAACAAAGCATTCAACGATCGGTATCCTTTTTTCCACTCAGTGGATAGTTCTTTCTTAAGAATTTATGTACAGATATAAATCCAATGTTATGACACACTAGATATTTTTAATGCAAAAAAATTAGGCTAAGAAGTTTGACTTTTTTGTGACCATGTTATGTGGTTTTGAACCCTTTGAACCCATAACATTGATTGACCAAATCATGATCCCCCATCCAGGGAGAAGCAGCATTTGCTTCTCTATTTATAACTTTTGGATCAAACTCCAATAGTTGCGATTTAAAAATAAAAAAAATAATAAAGGTACTTATATTTTTAATTTTTTTATAATATTAATATATATTGAATATCAAATATAATCTAAAAAATAAAAATATATTTAGAGAAAATTATCTAATATTTAAAATTTTATCCGTTAAAATTTTTTAATCTAATAACTAGACGAGGAGAGGCAACATCC
>JAOVVI020016529.1:0-10864 GCA_028571085.2 Nepenthes alata
AGCGTAACTGCCTGAGATCACGTATCTCCAAGGAATCTGCTGAGTTGGCAACGAACAGAATTTCCATAACGGGCGGCTTGCTGTAGCCCGCCAGAGTTCTTTACCACCGGTCAACACTTCTGTTGACCGTCTGAATAGTTATCCTCCGGACTTTCCAAAGGAACGGTTAACATAACCTCCACGATGGTTAATATCGAACCATCTAGGTTAACTGTCAATCCGGTCCACTCCTCATTGACCGTCTGAAATCTTGCTCACCAATCCGGTCAACTCTCAGTTGACCGCCTGAGTCTTGCCCGCGAGACCAGTTTAGTTCTAAGTTAATTAGAACTTCTTCACGGGAGTGATCCCCAACAATTAAGAGCAATATATAGAACATACAATATATACCAATAAACATTTGAAACAATATATTTGTTTAATACAAGCAGATCTTCACCAACAGAAATATATATGTACATATCAACCTATCTAATTGAAAGAAGTGCATGACACAATTAAACAACATACACTCGTAAGCCTTAAACCCCCCCTACCAAAGCCCTTAACTTATATCCAACACTGCACCCTCTGCAAGTATACCAATCCCCCCGAAATTCCTTCTACGCACTACGATTACGTACTACGCTAATGAATTACTAGTATATGAATTCATGCATGCATATGCTCTACGTGCTTGTTTCCCAAGAGAAAAAAATATTTAAAAAAAAGACAAATATGATATTCTACATGCACCTTAAATAATTTCTTCACGGATACTAGCAATTCTTGAGCTATAAAATCTGCTGGTAACAGCTGAGCTGCAACCTCTTCCTCTTTTGCATGTCGATGCTCTCATAACCAGCACTAGAATGCGAGGGTTGACAGTCACTGCTGATGCCACAGAAATTGGGCTCGACCGCGCTCATCTCGAGCCTCGTCCCCAATTGAATGTTCTGCGTGGAAATGTAGTTTTGTTGATCATGAGAGAGATTTTCGCAGTGCTGCAGCCCAAGGGTAAGGGAGACGCCGTTTCCATGGTACCTCTGCGCCAGCTGCTCGGGGTTAAACATACCCATATCATCGATTTGGTATGCTCCGTACCCGTGATTTTGGCCCGCACTAGTTAACATCGGGTTCCTATCCATCCCGTACTTGGGACCGAGATCTCTCCTTGTCTCGCTAGGTTTCATTTCATTGTCCGTGGAAAGGATACTGATCGGCGAGTTCTGCATGTCGTTGCTCCTTTGCTTCTTCGTCGGGCTTGCCACGAATTCCATACTGGGTGACTCAACGAGGGAGAAACCTTGGGTTGCAGATGTCCCTGTCAGGATACTGGGGACATGATTGACTGGAGGATATTGGATGGAGGACATAACTTGCCGCTGAGATTTGATGGTTTTAGGTTGCTCCGCTCTTATGATACTTGTATCACGTGGAGCAGCTGAATTTGAGATGCCAGAGTCCTTCTTATTACCGTTGCTGTTGTTATTGTCCAGATGATCATTTTTTCCGGAATTATTATCTTTGGACCCGTTAAGTTCTTGAGCCTTTGTTTCCTCTAAGTACATTTCCTCCACCATTGGCTTCCATAGTCGGACGCGGGCATTTATGAACCAGTTTGACACCTGAATGTCACGGCATTAATTTCTACATCTTATACTTGTATGTCCATTAATAAAATGTGACTTATGGGCTATACTTAACCAGCCAACGAAGTCGTGAATTCCCATTTTGTAATTATTGGGAAGTGCAAATATGGATGCACACACGTGCGTTAATGTTGGGTAATTTTTCATGCAAAATGAAGGTATAGTCAGTAAATGAAGGTGAACTTGAGTGAAAGTTAAAAAGCTATCGCATAGACAAATGATAAAGTTCATATATAAGATGGGATTTCTTCTTCATGCATCATGGGATTTTTGAATATTCTTACCTGATTTCGTGTAAGCCCAGCTTGCTTTGCAAGCATATGTTTGTCTGAATCTTTAGGATACCTATCACACCAAATAAAGAAAGAAACGTCAACTAAACTTAGTAAAATGGCCTTGTTTTGGTTAATCTCTAAACAATTGGCATTCACATTCCATTTGGCTTGGTAGAACACACGTATTTCATCCAAATTATAACAGAAATTGCGACCCTTTCTCATTGCATGTATTTCAATCTAAATTATGACAGTAAACTATGCCATGCCGTGTAAAAACTTGCCCTGGCATAACCCCCCCACCCAACGCACACAAAAAGAAAATTTTCTATTATCGATTTACAAGATATGGATAAAAATATAGATTCTATCAAACACATCGACTAATATATTGGTATTAGGCTCTTTGATACTGATTTTTTTGATACTAAGTTAAAATCATAAAATATCGTCATATTGACAAAATATATTAATAGATCGGTGGATATTAGTTTATCAATTTAAGACTTATAAATTTTTTATTTTCAATATATCCAACTACAATATAAAATTATGAAATATCGTTGTATTATCAACATATAGTAGTACATTGGTCGATTTTTGTGCATCGATTTATAACTTTTATAAGTTTTTTTTACATATTATCTAATATATTCGATACTGATACACTATATGACCGTAATAAATATTGACACTGGAATTTGCATTCATAATACCAAACATAGATAGCTTTGACCACTATGGATAAGAATCCAACAATTTCAACTGCCAAAATGTTGAAAACAGGTACTCTATATTGCTTTGGCCCCTCCAAGAAATTAAATTCTAACTTCATCCTTAATAGCTTCCAATGTCAATTCAACAATCAAAGAAATGTCTCAGATTAACGATGACCACCAGATGCACTAAAAAGGGCAGCCTATTATACAAAACTTTTGTTACAGGCGGGTGATAAAATAGGATGGAATCACTATTGAGTTTAGTATAGTTGATCTTATTTTCACCACTCGAATCCATGGCACCGTCAAATATAACTCTACCGTTACTCCACGAGCACAACCACATGGACTATAGTAAGCAATTGCAGAACAGATTACATTGCGCCACCCTACAACTGACTCGTTTCATAAGATCGTATAATAGACCCTCTTAGCCATCGAATTATATATATTACATACACACACATGTATGTATGCATTTATGTATGTATGTATGTATGTATGTAGTAAGTATATATACTCACGGATGAAGGAAGTGCTCGAAAAGCCAAGCCCGAAGAACCGAGACAGCTCTCTCGGGCAACCCTCTTTGGGGTCTCCATGCAGAGTTCTGCTGCATGACTCCCAGCTGCTGGAGTGCCCGCTGCCGCCGAAACTGGTGATCGACAAACCTCAGCCTAGAGCCCTCCCCCTTGCCTCCTAAGCCATCATCCTCACCTAAGCTCTTGCTAGTCGCATTGATTTGGGCAGTTATCGAATCCTTCAGGCACCGAAACTGCTTCGAGATCGTCTTCAAGGCAAGCGTCGTGTATGATTTCGCTGATCCCGGCCCTGCTGCCTGCTCAAATAAAGCCACGACAACCCGCATCTGATTGTGGTATTGTCTGTATCTTTGCTCCACCTATACGTACATATGCACACTCTCAGCAAAGTATATACATATAATAAATAAGAAGGATAATCTATAAGAGGAGTAAGACTGCTTCTATTTTACTATTATCTTTGAATTTGCAATTTGCAAAGGTGTGCTACAGTTAAACATACTTATAAATAAAACCAAAATAGGAACTTGGTCTTTATGATTAGAGCTGGAAGAGCTGATGCTTTTCGGGCAAGTTGCCGTGATAAATTATTGATATGGGACCATGCAAGGATGAGCCAGGCCAGAGTTGAGATCAAGGAGACCTAATTTTTTAAAAGAATAGAGCGTAGGGTCTATTTTTTTTTATAAGTTATTAATTTTTAAATAAATAATTATAATTTAATTAATTTTTAAAATAAAAAAAATTAATTAAAATTAATTATTTTAAAATAAATAATTTAAATATAAAAAAAAATAATCAATGGTGGAGCCTCCCCCAGCTGCCCATACCAAACCCAATTCGTTCTCACTCACGTCCACCACCAAGAGAAAATGTAAGAGGGGGAAAGAAAATTAAAACTATAGAAATAAAATAATAGAACATTGGCGCAAAATTTTTCGGATAAAAAAGACTTTAAAAATATACGAAAATATATTTTATTTGATTTTTACGACACATAACTGTGAAAATTTTCTATGATTTTTAAAATAATGCGAAGGAAAATAAACCAGAAAAATAATTTGTGAAAAGCAGCCAATAATTGGAGAGACCAAAGTCAATGGCTCGGTTGCAGGCGTAGCTAGCTTAGCTGCACGACGAAACTAAGTTTTACCTCATCAAGCATATTTAGCAGCTTGGCTTTCTTCATCTGAAGCTCCTGTCTAAGAGCCGTCGTCAGCTCAGCTACCCGCATAGAGCTGCTCTCTGCGCCACGACTCGATTCTTCTCCAGCCACCGGTTCTGTCGGCTCCTTAGTCTTCTCCTTATTAGTCCCCACCTCGCCGGATTCCGTCGTCTTGGCCTTGCCAACACTCGCCACCTCATCGAGCAACTGCTGAGCGGCCTTCAAGTACTTTGACCCCAGTATCACACTCTGCACGCCGAAGACCCCATTAGACGCGGCAGAAACCGACGTCGGAGAGCTCCCTGATATTCCCATCTCATCGCGGCCGCCGATGCCACCGCCCGTCGGAGACATCTCCGTCACGGAACCCTGCTGTCCAGAGACACTATTATGCTGCGGCGAGAGGCTCAAAGACAGCCGCTGCTGGGCTGTCACAACCGGTCTCCGGAAACCCATCAAATCGGAGGCGCTGGCCGCGATTGGTGTGGTTATGTGGGTTTGACTTCCGGCGGCAGGATCGACAGAGCTCCATAGATTGTAGTGGACGCGTGGGACTAGGCTGAGATCGTCGGGATTGGCTAGCGGGATCCCTAAGAAGTGGTGACTAGGCAGCAGCGCGTGGCTAATTAGGCCGGGGTTGAGCGCGTTGGTGCCAACTGAGAGCATATTAAGCTGCGGCTGCGGCTGCGGCTGCTGTTGGTGTTGGTGTTGATGGGTGTCAGAGACAGAGTAGTACCCTGAATAGTTAGGGTTCATCAGATAAAGTGTCTGCGGATTATCTGATTGGATTTCTGAACCGCCATGAAAGTACGTCGCCATCATCAGATTTTTCGATCGCAAAATCCAAATCAACTGAAAACAATTGATTAAATATAACTAATCAGAAAAAAGAAAGTGGTACGAATTCTACGCTTCAAAACCAACCCCGAAATTCCCTCTTTATTCTAATCGGTAACAATCAAAGCATCAAAGCCAGATGGAAATGGGTCTATCCGATCGACATATTCCGTTTTGAAGCTTTATTTAATTGAATTTGATACCGAGACCAAACACTGGACATTTTCTCTGATGTTGTACCCTGGAATTTAAAAAGCAGCAAAAGAAACGGGTGAGAGAGAAAAACAGAACTATTGATGCATTTAGCAATCTAAACATCGCAAACATCTTTCAGTAACAGAGATCAAAAGCCTTCCAGAAAAACAGGGTATTAGTAAGAATTGAAAAGAGGGATGATATCAAAGCATGCGTTGGTGCTATAAAGGAGTTCGTGAATTCAGATGACGGTGAAGCAACATGATTGATCAGAAAAAGAACTAATTAAAAATTTGGAAAAAGGAAGATGAAGGAGGGTGTTGGTTGGTACCATATAGTATCTAACAATGGGAAAGGAGAAGACAGGGAGCGAATTGTATAAGAAAGAAGGGGGTCTCTGATGACAAGACATTCATATGCCTGTCCCTGTTGGCACTGATCTCTTAATTTTCGGAGAGATCGCTCTCGTCAGAACAGGATCTGCAAACTCACCTCGCTGAAAAGGGTAAAGAAAAATATCTTATGAGAGAGAAAGGGAAAGGGAGAGATGAAGATGGATTTATAGGTCTGACAGCAGAGAGATTAGATAATTAAACAATACTGTAATTCCTATGAAAAAAGTGTTTTTCATTTTCTTTTTTTTGATGAAGAGAAGGTACCTGGGATGGGATAAAGAGAACAAGGAAAGCCGAGTGAATTGAAAGTCCTTTTCAAATCGATTGATGCAGGCACGTTTGATGAAGAACTCTTTGTAAAAGGAAAAAAAAAAACAAAATAGCAGTAGGAGAAAGGAGGACAGAGAAAGAAGGGACTCACTCCGTGAAAAAGCGGAGCTTGCAGAAGCAAACAGTTGCAAGCCGAGGAAACGTCCACCTCCGCTAAAGCTTGATGATAATGGAGGAAAATTAGAAAAAGAAAGGGGAGGAAAAAAAGAAAATAAAGGAAGAAGAAAAGGTGAGAAGTTGGGCAGGAGGGCCCAGCGCATTAAATTCAAAACATATGATTGCCCTTATTTTATTTTTAAATTTATTTTTATGGTTCAGAAATTTATTTATTTTAAATAAGTATTTCGATGATTTTTTTTTCTAAAAAAATAAATTAAACTTATTAATCATATGAGTAGGAATGTGTTAAGAATACCGATAAGTATTTAAGAGATATTTAAACACCTAATTTAATTAATATTTTTTAAAGCTATTTGAAAATACATATAAACATAGATTATTAAACTAAAAATAAAACTAATAAAATCAGATCATCTAATCACTATAATTTATCTAATCTAAAAATTCATAAATTATAATTAATTTACATAAGTATTATCAATAAAAAAGATTTAAAATTTGTGACGGATTATTCTTTTAAACTATACATTGTTAGGATTGAAATCAAGTGGCTTAACTTGGCCTAGATTAGTTTTCTAAAAAAATATAATTTTTAGATAAATATTAAGTTTTCAAAATAAAATCTCACCAAATTATAATTTTATGTCTTTGATATTATGGTATATAAATATCTTTCAATGATAATTAGATAGTATTCTCATTTAAATATTATAATTTTAAAAATATTTTATATTTTTTAAATATTTTTATAAAATATAAATATTTAAATTAAAAAAATATAAAAATATCTATTATTCCACTTAATCGCAATCAATATGGATTACTGACAATATCAACGTGGTTATAGACGTAGATAGCTGAGCTAACCCTTAATCAATTCCAAGTAACGATTATAAATTTTCATATAAATATGATTAATGTCTACCATAAGTCCGATTACGACCAAGTCTATTTAAAAAGTGATTTTGAAATATTTTTAGGGCAACGTCAGCTTAAATTTTAAAGAACTCTAAGGTGAAGGCATTTTAGTGATACCATATGGTATAAATATATTCATTAAAAAGACTATTAATGTCCCTTTTTATTTTTTTTTTATAAGTACTTAATCATATCTATATCAACAAAATTAAAATGTATAAAAATTTTGAACAAAGTTAAAAATGGGATCAAAAATACAAAAATACACCTATCCATAAATAACCCAAAACAAAAGGAAACAAACTAAAAATATAAAAAAGATCACTGAGCCTCTTAAAAAGGGCAAGATATTTCAAGATCTCCAAATTTAAAAATGGCTAACCACCATTTTGTAGACCTACGATAATTAGAAAATTTTAAATTAAACGAATTATATTATTTTTGTTATTAAAAGAATCAGTTGGATCTAAAAAGGAAGAGTTTTGATCCTTTTAAATGTAGTAAACGATCCTTATAAGTGCCAAGCTTGCTACATGGTGGGAGAAACTACTTACTTTTTGTCATAACAATTTACATAATCGCTTGATTTCAGTTCTTATACACCCATTTAAAAGGAGGCAATCTCCCTTTTTATCTCTGTCTAATTCTCATCAGATATACAATTTATATTTATTGGGTATGATTTAAGATAAGATCGGCTCGACCCATAATTATATGGGGCCATCGAACTGTATGCCCATGAAGAAGTATGAATCAACCAAATTATTAGACTCAAAATAAAAAAAAATTAACCGAACTATCTAATATTTAAATGACCGAATTGCTAGTAATGTAAAAGATCGATTCACCAAGCGACTGGCCGGGTAATTCTGACTAACAGTTATGTGAATTGAGGGATGAATATTCGAATAAAGTTGATAGTTCATGTGCGTAATATATAGACGTTAAACTCAGAACTTATTTAATAGTTAGATCATTCAGTTTTTAAATAATGTAATCTTCCATTAATGCAAAATAATATCTCTTCAAAAAAATAGGATGATTAACAATGGGTCTATAAGTACCCCTATTTTCTTTAAATAAGAGACCCAAATACTTATAAAAATAGTAAGTATAGAATTTTAATTCTTAACACACTTATAAATTTTAAAAATTACGGTGCTAAAATTATACATTTCTTACTTTCTAATTTTTAATCTTTTATTATCTTTTATTTTCAAAGCATGATTTTTAAATTTAGTATCAAATGATATTTTAGAAAAGAATTTTCGTATTTTTTAAATTTTTTATTAACTGTTATAACTTATAAAATTTAAATTATAAAATTTAAATGTCTAATTTAATTTTTTTTATATAATTATTTAAAATTTTAAGACGTATTAATATTTTTTAATGTCTAATAGAATTCCAATCTCACTATAACAAAAATTTATGATGGGTGGTCAATGCCACAATCTCAATAGCCATTGCGGAATAAAACTTAGTACCGACAGGTAAAAGTGCTCGTAGTACAACTCTGTGCTGTCCTTTGTCATTTCTCGTAGATATGATAATTTCATCATTAATATTTAAAAAATTTCTTTTAATTTATGTTTTATGTGATATTAATCTTGAAATTTTATCTTGTGAATATAATTTTATTTTAATTTAATTATATTCTTACATTTAAAAAAAAATTTCTTTTAATTGAATTTTTTTTATTTTTTTGTTCCCTTCCTTATAAAGCTGTTTGCCGAGTAGTAACTATCATTTAGTTATTCGCTAATATTAGGACCTACCCTAATTTGATGAGATTTGGTGTATATCTAAATAATTAGTGATACGTTATTAGATTTAAATTGTTAAACGGATTAGGGAGTCACTCAATCTTTCTAGGCAGGTTGAACAAATTGGGTCCGATTTCTATTTTTAAAAACCTAGATCCTATACAATACAACTAAAAAATAAGAGGTTAACGTTTTGTGAGACTAACTCCCTAATATATTATATAACGCTCAAGTTAGAAATATTTTTCAACTAATAGAAAGATGCAAAAATAAGAGAATAATGTGTGGATGCATGTCAAAAACATTGAGTGTTTGGGAGCACCCGATTAATGGGCGACTTAAAGATGCGCTTTACTAGGGGCAGCTGAGACGTGCGTCCGATTGAGAGACGACTTACATGGTGCACCCGTTTAAAGGTGCGTCCGACTTAAGAGATGCTTAAAAGTGCGCTTGGTCTTGGTTGAGGACGGTTTAGAGGTACGGAGGACTGAACTCCTAGAGAGTGTGCCTGTCCACTGGGCAGCTTCGAGAGATACAGGACCCCCATGGGAGAGTCACTGCTGTGAGGAAAATCATAGTGCATCCGCAAGGGGGGTAGCTGACCAGAGGCAAAAACCACTCCTAAGCTATGACAATGAATGCAGGAACTCTGTGAAGTCTCCCTTATGTGAAGTGGCTCTCACCGGTCTTGTGGTGTGAGAATTCAAATCGGGTGTGAGGCCTTCACAGACGCTAGCTGGAGCAGGAATAGGAGAATAGAACATCTTGAGAGAGTGGGAGCTCGCACACCTTTTGAGTCTTCTCCTTGGTTTGTTCCTCATGCAGCTTTTCTCTTCTCCCTTTTGATTTCTAAGTTGTGTAGGCCATTGACCGGGCCGTCAATGGCAGTGACCGCCAAGGATAGGTGGAAGATTTGGTTCCAGTAGGTGCGCTCAATGAGGAACGACTTGAGAGAGAGATAAAAAAGGATCGCACTAGAAGTCTTTGACCTCGAGAGCAATGGAGAGCTCTTGGCATTTTTGTGTAATCAAGGGAAAGCGTTCCTCCCTTGATCTCTCATCCCTATTGCTTTCTTATGGTTTCTTCCTTGTGTGCTCAGGGCTCTCCCCTCCTACTACAAGGGAAGGAGACATATGGGGTGAAAGCTGCTTGGGCGCCAAGGCTCACTGATGCTTAACAAGGTAACCAAGGATGACAGTGAATATTCTTTTCTTCTCTGGGTGATTGTTTGGCTCCAGTTATGGAAACTACCTTTTGGGGAAGATTTGCTAAGTTGCGCCTACTATCATGGGTGGTAAGCAATCTCTGGGAGGAGATTTGCTAGTTTAGCGCCGACAGGCCAAACTGTCGGGCAGCCGCTATAACCCATGCATCAGTACAGGCACATGGGCTTTCCTGCAGGGCCTACTGGACGGCTATATGGGTTTGCTTCTTGATCTTAAGAGTTTGGGTTGCATGCGTGGGTCTTCTCGAGGTTGAGCTGTGAAGACCTTGTGTTGGGCTTTGGAGAAACTTCTGACAGGCTGTCGGTCCACCGATATTTGGACTCTAGCTGGCCCTTCACAAACCCCGCACGTTAGAAAGTTTAAAATTTCAACCTCCGGTATGTAATGATGGGATGTCATCGTGCATATCGATATCCGTGCTCCTTCCTTATATGGACGATTCTCTAGGCATCGTCGGTGTGCTGCGGAGACTATAACAAGCACAATCTTCTATAATAGTGGCTTGTTGGTTTCCTCCCTCAGCTTATGGAGGGCCTTCTATGCGTTGCTTTACCTACCATTCTCCCATTAGCCGAGTGATGTAAGAGATCGGAGTAGGCAAGGATCCCATATGTTATTGACCAGGATCAAAGGAAGTTGTGAGAGGTCCGAGGAGAGGGTTGCTTCTCCCCCTTCTTGTCAGAGCGAATGGTTACTCCAACTGTTGCCCACATAGGGCTGTTGATGATTGCTGGGGGAGGAGCTT
>JAOVVI020016531.1:0-10863 GCA_028571085.2 Nepenthes alata
GCAAGCATCCTCACTTGTTTGACTAAGGTATGTAACCCCATCCAAATTTTGAGGAAGAAATTTTTTTAGTAGGGGAGAATTGTGAGATCCCAACTTCAAAAGAATACTTAAAATGGGATAAAATATTAGAACTCTAAAAAATCGGAGTGGCTTAAGGCAGGACTACTTGAAGTCCAGAATAGAATATTGATCAGCTTTATGATAATGACCGACTGTGAGTAAAGAGTTGACCAGAATTTATAATGTTGATCGGCTTTATGATAATGACCGACTGTGAGTAAAGAGTTGATCGAAAACTGTGATGTTGACTAAAGAGTTGACTGGCCTCGAGAAAGGTTGACCGATCTTGAATAAAAAAAATAATGGCCAACCCTGAGCACTGACCAAAGAATTGACTGGAGTAAATTAAGGGCAACTAAAGACAATGACCAACATTACTAATTAGTTAAAACCCAACTAAACCCTAACTAAATGAAGTAGGTGAATCACCTCATTGGCCGTCTGAGAAGACGTACGAGGTAGGTAGCTTACCCCCAACTGCTCCACCTAACCCCTCCTCTATATATACTCAACTTCGATCAAAGAAGCTGGCATGAGCGACCAGCAAGAAGAACAGTAAGGATGAGAGAAGGAGAAAACTTCCCGTCTGTAAAGCTGAACGAGTAACGGTCAGGCAAGTGTACCCCTCCTATTTTAAGTTCATGATTTAATACTCTGTTTTAATTTTAGATTATTGCAAGTATACTGGACGATCATACCTTTAAGTCCTCATGTTCAGATTTTAAAGTTCATATTTTTCCAATGTTCCAGTTTTAAAAGAAATTGCCAGTATTTTCCTTCCGATTTATATTGAATGCTTGTCATTCTAATTTTCGTTTGATGAACTATATTCAGGTTCGAACTCATACCTTCTGCCTTTAGCTAAACGCATGTTAAATCTAGAATACCTAAAAATAGAAAAGTAGACCAGCGTTGTATTTTAAAACCGGCCTTGTATTTTGAAACCGTCCTTGTTATTAGTATCGAGACCAGCCTTATATTTTAAAATCGTCCTTGCATTCAGTAATGAGACCGGCTATGTATTTGAAACCGACCTTGTATTATGTTTTAAAACCTGCATTGTATCGTATTTTGGAACCTGCATTTGCTCTTAGTTTTGTAACCGGCCTTGATTTAAAACCGGCACTTGTATTGTAAATTAACACCGGCATTTGATCCTTGATTTGAAACCGGCCTTGTATCACAGATTTGAAACCGGCACTTGTAATATAATTTTGAAACTGGCTGTAAAGTGATGTATAAGTTCTATGATTTGAAACCGGCTTAAAGTATATGATTTTTGAACTAAGTACTGTAATTTGAAACCGGCTTGTGATGAACAAAGAAAATGGGAATCGACTTCATGATAAAGCAAATAAGTTCAGACCTTAGCCTTGGGAGACAAGGTACTCCGGCATGCCTTAGGACCTTAAGGTGATAATCGATGATAACCGAAGTGAGAGCAGTCCTCGAGGCTTTGTACAAGGAAGTAGAGATAGCCGTCCTCGGGGCTTTGCACAAGGAGGTAGAGATAGCCGTCCTCGGGGCTTTGTACGAGGAGGAAGTGAAGTGAGAGCCGTCCTTGGGACTCTGTACAAGGAGGTATTGCCGTGATTGTGAGAAGATGTGCACAATCTATCCTCGATTAAAGCCCCTTCCATTAAGCAATAAGAAGAAAAAGCTAAATTGTGACCGGTCTTGTTTTATGCTCAAATACTATCTGTATCGACTTTCTGATTAGCTTTTGTTCTGTCAAACACTACTGGATGATATATGTGATGCATGATTTCCTGCATTTTACCGTTCTAAGTGTTCTGCATGATTCCTGCCAAATGATATTCTGTATAAGTATCTGTAACTGTTAATAGCACAAACGTTTTATAAAAAATCTGTATGTACATTGTTGAGCTCTAACTAACTATTTTCTATTTTTCCCCCTCGAATGAAAATTTAAAACTCGTGCTGACGAGACAGAGTGATTAGAGCCTATCTGAAGGGTTTGTAAGGATTCAAAAGTACCTTTTGGACGATCGCCACAAAGAAGCAATTAGTGTAATGATTTGTTAGACTTGATAAATATTTGTGATTAGATATTCATGGCTATTTGTATTTCAGAAATGAATTTTGATGGGAGTGAATGTAAATGCTTCTGTTGGATAACAGTTTGACTTTCGCTTTGTATGAGTCCTAGACGGCATCTGTGATCCTGTGATTTGGAAGGCATGATCGGCTAAGACCTGGCCACCCAAACTTGGTGTCAGTTCCGGGAGATCGATGGCAGATTACAAAAAAAAATTCGTTCCGTCAGACAAAAGCCTTACCTGGTGATGATGGACACCCAAAGGGCAAGCAAACACTTGTCCTTGGAAAGGAGTTTTGGAGGGGAGAGCAGCACGGCCAAACGGGCAAGGATCCTATGCACCACCGCAATCTAGCAGCCAAAGCAAGAAGTAGATACCAAAGCCCTTGCCAGCAAGAGCGAGGCACAAAGCATTGGTCCCATCCCAGAAATAATTCCCTAAACGTTATCCATTAAAATTAGCTGTAGTCGTGCAAGTTCGTGCGACGATGGCCTAAGCTTCGGTACGAACTTAGGAAATGGTGCGCCCACCAACAGCCTCTGTAGGAAAGCCCCTCGCAGGCAGCCTAGGGTCGAATCAGCCGGAGGGGACAGGGTGCCATCGTCTCCGGTCTGCTGCCACTTCAAGGTTGCTCTGTTAAGAGCCCTCCGTCACCAACTAGTAGAGGAGGAAACCGGCCCAAGTCTCACTTGATGCTATGCCAGGTTGGGAAGTGCAGAGATGAGAAGAAGGAAACCAAAGCAAATCACAAGCGCACATTCAGCTCCATCTCCAAGCATTAAGCCAAAGTCTCTATCAATTTTGGCGGGTGGTTGTATAGGCTCCATGTCTGCTCCAAACATTCACACCACTTAGCTAGTGTGGATGGTTCGTAAAATGGGGTGTTGTGACCCCCTACTTATACCGACAAGTGGAGATCGGCATGCCATTATTGCGGGAGACCGCATCGCCAGCGCAATCCACAGTGAATCAGTGACTCTTAGAATATTGCTCCCGAATCTTGCCAAGTCTAGCACCAAATCATTGACCTCCTGCACAGGAAAGCGGTAGAGCACCTTGAAAAGGAAAGCGTGAGCCAGAAGTTACAGAAGATATCCCATCTTAGACATCCCAGGAGTTGGCAAAGCTCAATCTCCCGGTATGGGGTGATGGTGATGGGTACAGTTATAGTTGGTCGGCTCGAGACTAGGCTGGCAGGCAGGTGTAGATGCCCAATAGACAACAACCCATAACTTCGCACCACGAGAACACAACCTCGGGATAGACGGCTTGGGTGGACAAGCCCAAGCCCAGTCCGCCAGACTAGAATCGGGCAAAGAGACCTGCCCTGTGATATTATTTTGGATCATATGCCACCAGTGTACAGCTCAGTAGGAGATATTTCCAAAGTCCCACCGATCTCAGTGGATATCACTGGGATATTTCTCAAATTTACCCACCTCCCGAAATGATAATCGAAGTCGACGAGATCCTGTGTGGGATTATGCACCGCCCCATATGGCAAGACGGATCTGACGAATCACTCCTTGGAGGATGTGATCACGCTATAATTTCCATAATCCTCTCAAGAACGGAAATGATCCTCGAGGACAAGCAACAATTGTTATAAGCGGCACCCTTTATTATCATGCCAGTTTAATCTGCCTAACTGTGACCAACCACTGAATATAGCAAAGACTCGACCGCCTTTTCCACTTATAAATACCTACTCACTGCAGCAGGAAAAGGGGGAAAAATTCAGAGAGATGGAAAGACCCAAACCATGTAAAAAAAAACTACCTTCAGTAGAGAAGAAGAAAAAGGAAAAAGGAGAGGAGATGAAGAACTCTTAGAGTTCAGTGACCCAGCTCCTCCCATGTCAACTGGAGCAATTTCCACCACAATGATGTAAGTTATGCCCAAGCTTCTGGAGAAGCATCAGGACCCACCTCTCTGGGTCGGCCATTGGCTGGCCATCTCTCCAACTAGACCCCAAGGGGGCCACCGCTCGAACCAGCTAGCTCTCTCCAATTTAGCATATGGTCGAACAATCTTCTGTCCAGCAGGGGGCCAGCCCTCCTTCCAATGCCAATAGGCCACTTGCGACGCAAACTGTCGAGTCACAAAAAAGGCCCCAGAGAGGAGCCCACAGCATACTACCAAAAAGGTAGATAATCTCTCCCCATCCAAAGACATTCCACGTTAAACGAAAATTCTCATTCAAGCTGCCATCCAGGTGTGCACACCACGCAAGCCGTTGCAACTCAAGCGCACCTCTAATACATTCATCTGTAGGCGCTCATCCAAGCTGTCTCTTGGTTGGGTGCACTTCCAAGCCGCCTATCAGCGAGCGCACCTCCAAGCCGCCCATTTGTTGCACATTCAAACGCACAATCTACCATTACATGCATCTATACATTTCTTACATCCTCCTAGCATCTTTATATTTTTTAGAAAAGATTTCTAATTTAAGCGTCAAAAAATATACGATAGGAGTAATTTTTACCGTCACATGACCTCTTATTTTTAATTGTGGTGTGCAGGATCTAGGTTTGAAATTGCTGTCCTAAAGTCGCTTCAATTCAACCCGACGAGAAATATCAAATGAATTTCCGGCCCCAATAATAATTTGGATTAAAGAACACATCAAAAATATTTTTTTAAACTTATTATTTATTTAAAATAAAAAATATATATTTATAATAAAAAATAATTCAAGACAGTTCAAACCAAATAAGATATTTTCACTTATAATTAATTCTATACAATTCCCGTGCGCGCACGCACATATATATAATAAGAATTACGGCATCATGTATATATCAACCGATCTTCACGCGTGCACATATATATAATAAGAATTACGGCATCATGTATATATCAACCGATCTTCACACGAAGATGTAGAGGCACTTCCATCCGGCCATCAGCGTGCGTATAAAACACAAGCTACCCGATTTCAACCATAAATCATATATCAATCCTTTTAACATGGTTTAAATGGAAACCACCCGCCATCCAACTATTACAGCTTTCTTTGATCCTTGGAGCAACTTAACACCCTTTCCAGGTTGCAAGCATCTCCTCAAAGATTTCAAAAATCAAATCCCTGTGGGCACATCGCAGAAAGGCGTCGAAATCTTCCCGGATGTCGAATACCTTCCCAAACTTCAGAAGGTACCGCAAACAACTGGCCTTCAGCTTTGGCAACTCATACAGAGACGCATTTTGAAGCCTCTCGAGAACATTCACAATGTTTATATCCTCAAGAAGGCTCTCGTGGCATGCCATCTTGAGGTCCGAGATATCATACTTATCGGCAGCTCGAAGTAGTGCCAACCGATGGGCTAGAAATTCCTCGTGCCGAATGCCCCCATAAATATAGCTGAGCAAGGCCTGCCGATTTTATTAACAAAAGTTGGGATTATCGTGCATTCAATTAGCCTATTATTACCGGTACTATGTCGACCACGCTACCTGGCAAGCTGCAAGGGACATGTCGGAGATGTCGACGGCAGAGAGCTCAAGCTCCCTGATGTTGTCCGAGAACAAGCTACGGAAAACAGGTGAGCGGGAAGCGAGAACAGCGCGGTGTGCTCCCATGCTTCCACCTGAAGCGTTGATGACAATGTCGGTGTGGATGGATTCGGATAGCATTCGTCCGAGGCACGCTAGAGCTGTCGTGTTGAATCCTTTCTCTTCGAATCCTTCTGTCCAAATTGAGCAAGGATCTCCACCCTGCACCGTCATCCCCCCACCCCAAACAGGGATCAAATTCAATTATCTATATTGTATTCATACATTTGTGTGCTTAAATTACATGTTACTTGAAGAAGACTTGAAATATGTCAAACAACTAAAGAATATTTAAGGTATTATGCATGCAAAAATCTACTTGCGAAGTAATATTTTGATGTTATTTTGATGAATTTAAACAGGGGATTAAAAGGGGTTGTAAGCGTACGGTCGGAGATGGAGTCTTGAGATCAAGGAATTCAACATCTATTATGAATCTCCCTGCTAATGGAACCTCAATTGCCCAAACAAAATCGTCACTACTCTTGAGTTGCCTGTCTGTTATTTCTGCAGAGGGAAATTACAGTGAACAGTATATTAAAGCAGACGGAAAGGAAAAATAATTCGGATAAACATCATAAAACGGTAAAATTAGGAGAAAAAATCATGTTTAAGAGAATTAAATAAAATGTAATAACTAAAATGATGGTAGCGTAATCGTGAAATCTTTGTTAAAGAAGGAAATGAAAAGAGGAGCGGAGTAAGGTGGAAGGAATACCAGGGTGAACGAGGGTCCTGCGATCTCTAACGGAATAGAGCACCCGAATGATGAAAGACGCAATCGGCGGACACTCTCTCGTCAAATTTGACACTTCCGGATACAATTTTAAATACAATGTTCGATTCTTCTCAACCGCCAAATGCCTTCAAATCAAATCCCCACCAAAAAAACAAAAGGACGGGAAATTTTCATCAATTGATTAGGAAATCAGCAAACAAATGCAGAGTTAGATTGTTATAATGAATGATGCCCCTGCCAGAAATTTACCAATTCCACTTTCCCATTTTGAAAGGATCCGATTTGCGAAAAGCGCAAGAAGCCAAGTTTTCGATCCTCCATTGGGCGAGGCGCGCCGTTGTCTCTACTTGGTAAGCGGAATCGTTCATCCTCCAAGCACCAGCTGCAAAAGCCAGAGCTACTCTGACTTCATGGACGCAATCGAATATCGATTCCCCCGCCTTTCCCAGGTTTGCTTCAATCTCCACTGCTCTCACGGTTCCTTCCACCGCTACTCATGGAACTACTATTCGTCAAAATATCACACAATCGCACTCTTGATAGTGATACGATTAAGCTTCAATCCAGTCCTGACATCTACTTACTGATTCATTATGCTCAATGATATTGAAAATCTTAGAATCCGTTTTGAACTCAGGATGGTGAAATCGCAGGAGAGTGATGACCTTCTCTTGTGATCGAGGGAGAGAGAGGAAGAGGGCAAGGATAGGGGAGCGGAGCGTTATCGTGCGGATGGTTGATTTGCTGGCTTAAAAATGGAGGTCAGGGGGCCTCGCGTGGAGGTTGATTATTGGCTTCGTTTCTTCGGCATTTAATTAATACCGATGGCATAGGGAATTGTATAACGTCCAACGCTGAGCTGCACGAAAGGCTGATTCTCATGGGACGATTGAGGTAAGGCATTTGATTTTTGGTGCTTTGAAGCCAAGCTTCTTACGGCAGGACAGACAAAAAACGAATATAGTTAAGTATATATTACATATTTAATTTTCATAGGACTAGTTCTTTACCTCTGTCATACTTGGACCGTAGAGGGGTCCAATTATCCCCTAGACATACCAAATCATAGGCGTGGTTAACCTTAGAGTTGACGGCCTAACCACCTAAGTAACATTTAATAATAAACTTTTACAATAATAAGATAAAAAATTATATTTACATATATATAATCATGGTGAATCTTATTAGATGGTTATGACATCTATAGTTAAATTTAATTCATGGTGTTGGACTTGCAACACATTTAAGAATTAAGTTTGGCAAGAAATTGTTACAATAATAAAATAAATTTGTATTTAGCTTTGTACAGACATCATGAATATTAGTAAAATGGTTATGATATCTATAGTTTTAATTTTGATTTTCCAGGCTACCCTTATTTTGGACTTGCACCACAAAAAATTATGTTGGGTGTTACCTTTTAATGACGTAGCATTTAGAGTTTTATTTTTTAAAATGTGTATATTTGCATATTTATGGGTAATCTTAACCGTTAGTATTAAAATAGTCTAATATATTTTAATTATTTTTTTTAAAAAATATATAATTAACTGTTTTTAAATGATTAAATTTTGACTATGTATTCTTAAATTGACTAATTCCCTTGATTTAAGTCGGATTACAATCATAATTAGGGCCCACTAAGATTAATACTGCATTACATCAGTGCCCCACTTTTTACCATCTACCCTTAAATCGCGCTTTTAGCTCTTACCAAATAATAAGTTCCAATAGCGTAATATATATATATATATATATTTTTTGGTAGACTGGTTAATATATATAAATAAATAAAATATTATAATATTAAAAATATCTTAATAATATTTAATGGGTATCTTAATAGACTTTCATGCATTGATTTTTAGCAATGATTTTAAGGAAAGAGCAGTTGGGTGAGTATACCTGCCGCCGAGCACCAGTCTAACTTTGCTACTGCGACGCTTTAGACCACTTTTCCTTATTTTAGTCTGGGCAGACAAGGGGGACGTTTCGTTGTTTCGTCCATTTCAACCCACCCACTAGGGATGTTCACACTTAATCAAAATATGAGCTTTTTTTTTTTTTTACACAAATCAATAACATCAGTAAGTAAAATTAAAATTATAATTAAAATAATTTGATTGATGATGCGTCATTGAATCTGAATTACTGGATAGATTAGAGAGCCATCAAATCTCTTCCAAAACGTTGAATTGATGCGGATCCGATCTTCATTTTTTATGATTTGAATCCTATATACCATAATAAATTAACGAGTGGTTAGAGGGTTATAGGACTCGCTTTCTGAAATATTCTTCAACGCTCAAGTTATGAATTTTTCAATGAAAGAAAGAAAGATTTAGGATGCAGACAATACGTGAATATACGAAGGCGGGGGGGGGATTGAGTGTAAAAGTGGAGAGCTTGACTATGATGGTGACGCTCGGTGGGGAACGGCTTTGTGTGAAGGTGTACTCAGGGGATGAGTGATTCAAAAGTAGGAGAGAGTATTTTGATCTTCCGGGAGTTCTTAAGGGTAATGATTGCTCCGCTATTTCTGTAAATGTGAAGGGTATTTATAACGCTAGAGCCGATTTGGCCTTACTTCGGTGCCAAGACTGGTTGTCAGTTACCATGGAGGATCCGTTGAGCTATTTCAACGATCGTGTGCGAGATGAGTATGGTAACCATGGTTGTTTGAAGATATTTCTTCCTTTATTAGGACGATTACATAGGTTGTCGAGTGGCAATTTCCATATGAAAAGATTTATTGAATTATAAGTGCCATCCTAGGAATGATGCGCAATCAGGGGCAATATTTTAGAAATATTTGCCAAGCTGTAACTGTCGTTCTCGGGGAGATTTACAATCTTGGGTGATATTACGAGAATATTTATCGCGCTATCCTAAGCAGATATAACGAGTGTTGTTTGCAAGTTGAGCTGTGCCGCTTGCTGGCTGGTGAGTAGGAGGGATCCTCGTAGATCAGTGCTAATTGCCCGTTTCCTGCTAGTCGGTCTCCATCCTGGTTGATCGTATCGCCGTCGGGCTCTAGGGCGCATGAGGCCACGCTATGAACCGCCTCTTTTTGGGTCCTTTCTCCTTCAGTGGGCTTGGTTCTTGAACTAACCATTTATGGGCACACCCATCACTAGCCCCGCATATTAAGAAGTTTGAATTTTTAACTCCCGATATGTTCACTTGATGGGACACCAATTGTCGTCTTCCTTGATCGCTCCTTCCCCGTGTGGCCTATCGAATCGCCGTTCAGTTGGTCAAGATTCAATTCCATACACTCGGCGATTCTCTAACAATAATGCTAGCGAAAAAAATCTTTTACATTAATGGCTTGTCATCCCTTTGAACACTATAAATGGAGGGGCTTGCTACGTCTTGCATCACGATCCATCTTCATCAACCAAGTTGCGCGAGGATTCAGAGTTGGGATGGAGCCTGCGCTACCATTAGCTTAGGTTAGAGGACGTTCATCCTCGATGTTCGAAGGAGAGATCCTGAGTTGCGTAGGAAATCTGCCTTGGCTACTCTTTTTCATAAGGAAAATCGCTTTGGTTACCTCTTTTCACTTTTGTCCTGGAGCCAAGCCCATTGCCTAGCTTTGTTGTGGCAAGGCTTTCCTTTCATTGTAGGTTGCCCTACGGGTGATAGTTGGACTTTGGGATAGTCAGTCCTTTACTTCCTTGCTGCCAAGCAAATCTTCTACATCTGCAAGTTATGCAGCAGCTTTCTCAAATCCGAGATTCTTTTTCTCCCATCAAATTTAGGGGTATCCAGCAGCAATGCCACCTTGGTTCAGGGAAGACAGACGCTTTTTTTTTCTTTCGAGCCGCACGTTAGCTATATTAGATTTGTACTTTGTGAAAGGAATTATTGAATGAAACATTCCAAGCCTCTTTGTCCTTGTTGCATGTTGTGAATGTTTGAATGTTGCGTTTTGTTACTTAACAATTGTTGAATAAATTGCTTGGGTCATTGGTATCCCAGTCTTCTAGCAATCCTGACTCACAGTGGTCTATCCTAAACACTAGTTTAGGATCGGGCCGGTCGAATAGGCCTCATGCCCACTAGGGTTGCAAGCCGCCGATTTTGCTGCTTTGGGAAATGAAGCACTGGGGCCTTAGAACCTGCACCATCCTGCTGATTTGCTAATCCAAATCTATCAGGGGTCAGCCATCCACACAAGAAAGCATATATCAAACCATCATTATTGACACTGGATGACTAATGTACAATGGCACCACACGGCACGGGCATGTGTCGTTGTCATTAAGGGGCATGCCTCTTCAATTTTTCCAAATGACATTGCTTCAAGGCCAAGGCGTCGACTATTTAAGCTCTGAAGCTTCGCCACTTTCCCGCAAATTTCCTTCTCGATTCAAATCATTTTAGTTTTGTTTGCCATCTGATTCTCCATGGCTCCCACTAGTGTTGATGCGATATGGTCAGTCA
>JAOVVI020016532.1:0-10863 GCA_028571085.2 Nepenthes alata
TCTAATATGAGCTCATCTCAATTGTATATCCGGTTAAGAGATTGCTTGAAAGAGTTTCACTTTTTTGAATGCTCCTCTATTCATTTTCCACCAAATAAAAAGATAAAGGGGGAATTGTTATTAAAGGCAAGCATATACCTGTCATTTGCAAGTATAGCATCCCACTGACCTGGGAAAAAGCATTATAGTATTAGTAGTAGAAGTTGTCATAGGTGTGTGCATGAAAAATAGTTGTTAGTAGTATAGTTATTAATATTGTTTTTAGGTGAACATTCTAATAATTGTTTTGTTATTATTACAATCTATTCTTACCAAATAAAGTGTGTACAGCAAATACCAATATTTATGATACCACGATAATATTACAATATATTTCAATACCAATTGATACAACTAATATATCAGTTAATACGGTGCTACCAATTGATAATTTTTTAAAAGATTTTTTTATTTAATATATCTAATACCAACATGTATTGTTTGATATATTCGATACCACTATGACCATGACTAATACAATACCAATATCGATATTTCATCCATGGAACTAGCTGTTGTTACTTTATTGCTTTTTTCAACATTGTTTTTTTCTCTTTGCCTCTACTATTTATTCATTTATTTAAGCGGTCATTAGCACTATCAGTTCTCTATTTTTTCCTCTTTGGCAGAGGCACATATTAGAATTTACAAAACATGAAATGTTAAACAAAGCTTTAAAAGCATTTGGTGATCTTAGTGAAGATGAGGAATTGGGACCTGTTGACTGGCCCACAATCAAAAGATATATCAAAAGCTTACCCAATGTTGATGGGGAACGGGCGCATTCCCACATTGCATCTGAATCAAATGGTAGTTTGGATGCTCTGAGCCTAGCAGATCTCCGTGTACGCCTTCTGAATGGTGAGAACCTTTTTTTTTTTGTTATTATTTCTACATGTTGTGATTGTTGTATTGGTCCCAGATCAATAGTTGGCATTCAAAGTTCAATCTGTTGTGGTACTTTCTTGTTTGCGACGATAAATCTTTTTGTTTTAAGTAACTTTCTTACATGCATGTTGTACTATAGATTTCAAACATCCCCAATCAATAAACTTGATTAATTTTGCATTTATCCTAGAAAACATTCATTGCTTCCTCTTTCCTTATTAATTTTATAGTTCTAGATTCAAATAATTATTACGTGTCTACAATGCCCTTTTTAAGGCTTTTTGACCTGGAATAGAATGAAAGTTTGACCATGTTGAGAATGTCAATGAACAATTATAATCTTGGTTAAAATATTTACATCTTGGAAGTGGATACTTATACAAAGATAATGGTAACTACATGGGACACTCATAAAAAATTGCACGCAACCAGCATACTGGAGCTTCTTGTCATTGCTGTCTGCTTTGCAATATTCTACTTTTTTTTTGTACAAAACAGTTATTTACCAAGAACAAGTTGTGCAATTATCACTCAAGCTGCTTATGTTAGCATATGCATCTTTTCCACTGAATCAGATGCAATTTTGGGTAAGGAGAATGTATTGAGTTGAATAGATATTTTTTAGTATCTTCTTTGTGTTTTATTTTCTTAAGGACCTCAATGGAATCATTTTTGTACGTGTGAAAAATTATGCTCTATTTATGAACGAATTGGTTTTTCTCAAAAGCCATGGAAATTGCTCGTGTTTTCTTCCGGTGTCCTGATCCATTAGTTATTGGGTTTGTTTCTTATATAAAGCAATTTTTGCTCATTTTATGCAATTGGGTTTGTGAAGTGGAGTGTGCCACAGTTAAGTACCAACATGGATGGTACTGGCTATGATGATGTTAAGATAAATATGATCATCAAACAAGAAGGGTAATCTTTATAATGATGTTATATGGAAGACGGTATTACCAATGGAAGGCAATGTTAGAGACAAGTGGTGGTTCAGTCATGTGTAGGAAAGACCTTCTATAAGATTCTAGGGAGATATAGAGGGGACTAAATAAATGTTTCAAAGAAACTGGCAAGCATAATCTTGCATGTTTAGAGCTTGTAGAAGAAATGGTTTACAATGCTTAATGTCACCTTGTAATAGAAGTCCGGAAATGCTTAATGTGGTTTGGTTTAGGTTTTCATTTTCTGATGAGTACTGAGGTCTTTTATGGTTGAGGTTTAATATTGATCATTGCAAGCAAAAGTAGACTGTATTTTGGGATTATGTTCTAATAGGTATTCTTTGTATATTTCTCTTGGTGGTGAAAATAGTTTTCCCCTCCAATCTGTTTTTTCCTTCATATCTTTTCAGTCTTTTTTTTATAGCTTACCTTTATTTGTCAATAGCATTTACATTGTTATATATTACTATTTTCATAATTAGATTAAATTTGAGTTATTCTTTTAGGTTAATCCTGAGCTAAATTACCATTGTGTTCTACATCAAATGATATTAGATTGTTTATCGAAACCACCTCCTTGTCTCAACCTGGCCGCACTTTGCCATTATGATATTCCTGATAGTCGAACCACCACCCAAACCGAAATCGTGACCCGTATTAATCAAACTAACGACTTCACCAAGCTCCACCACCACGATGGAAAGACTATTTCCTTTTGCATTCACTGTTGACCAATGTTGCCCAAGCTGCCTCCTTTAACAAGTGAAATGTACTGACAAGCTCATTGAGAACCCAAAATCAAATTCTTATTTGCTGAACCCTAGGTGCCTAAAATTAGCTATGATCTTGCTTAACATCTCCCAAACCAAAGCCAATAAACACACCCTTCACACTGTAAAATTTTCTACCAACATTTTGGAGATTTTTCACTCTTTGTCGGTCGCTACGTTGCCCAAGCTCTGTTTTCAAAGTCGTGTTATGTTTATGAGTCATCCAAACAATTGGTGTGTTTTAATAGCTAGAATTGATTGCAAGTCATTAACTAACAAATGGATAGCCAACCAGCCTACTAACTTGGATTGATTTCGCATATACTATGAATTTGTTGTAATATACTTAGGTGAAGCCCCCTTTGCATCCAATTAATAGAAACTTTCCTTACAAATAAAAAGAAATTAATTTCCATTAATGTATTTTGGATGTGGACCACCTGTTCTTAATAAATTGTGAATTTAAAACAGATTATGGTATTGGAAAGTTATTATGTATAAGTTCTTGGGGATTTTTATAAACACCATGTCATGTGGCTATTGGAAAATGATTTCAGGGCATCATTGAATGAGTTTTCAAAACTACCTTATATCTTCTATATCTTGTTTTGTAATACTTTCATGTGAGATCTAAGGTAGTTTACATCATTTGAATCTTCACCTGTTTTCCATCTTGTTTATTCATCTATGTCATACTCCAAAATGTTGTGCCATTTGCATTTGGTATTTTGATGCTTCTATGATGGAGGTGTTATATATAAACAATATCCTTATTTTGTAAGTCTTCACTAATTTACTATCTCTTGCAAAGTAGGTGTTCAGGCGGCGTACTGGGTGATGCTTGATGAAGGGAGGATCACACAATCGATTGCAAATATTTTAATGCAATCTGTTGATGAAGCTCTTGACTCAGTAGCTCACAAGCCATTATGTGATTGGAAAGGCTTAAAAGCTAATGTTCATTTTCCAAATTACAATCGACTTCTTCGAACCTGCATATTTCCACAAAAGTTGGTTACATTTTTCACTATTGACAAATTAGCATCCGCATGTTATATATGTGCTGCATTCATCCGGGCACATCAAATCGCACGTCGTCAACTGTATGAATTTATTGGTGAGCTATTTCTTATTAATTTAAGTATGGAAAGATGATAGACCGTTGATCTCAAATCAACTTTTTTAAGATCCTCTAATCAATTATTTTTATAACATTATTTATCTTTAGAGTATATCTATATTGTAAGTAAACTAAATTGCATGCTGAATTGCTAACAATAGTGATTATTTATCTTTTTTTATCAAGCTAAAATAATAAGAACAAATTCTATCCACTTTATCAAAAAACTTTAACAACATGCTTCATGCTAAGATCCCCTTATACCTTCTTATGAATGTTCTGCTTCTGAGAAATATTTTTTAAACATTCTCTAATGAGACTTCCACTTCAGGCGACACTGAAATTGCTTCTATTGTCATTAATGAAAGTAAGGAAGTTGGAGAACAAGCAAAAAAATTCTTGGAAGAAGTTCGCATAAGTTTTCCTCAGGTTGTACCCGTCCTCAACTTTATCTATTCTCATTTCTAATATTGTAACTGTGAATTCTAACACTCATAAATTTTAGGTTTTACGGGTTGTGAAGACGAGACAAGTAACATATTCAGTGTTGAAACATTTAATTGATTATGTCCAAAATCTTGAAAAGGTAGGATTGTTAGAAGAGAAAGAGATGCTTCATCTTCATGATGCTGTTCAGGTGATTAGCTACCCTGTCATAACATAAGTATGCATTTTGATATTTCTCTTCTCCGTTAACATCATTTCAACTTTCATGCAGGCTGACTTAAAGAAATTTCTTCGTAATCCTCCTCTAGTCAAGGTTCCGAAGATAGGGGACATGATTAACGTTCATCCTTTCCTGGGGTCACTTCCTGCTGTAATTCATGAGCTTCTTGTAGGTTCAACCAAAAAATCAATGAAACTACATGACATAACACTTTACAAGGAAGGTTCTAAGCCAAATGGGATCTGGCTCATATCAAGTGGGGCAGTAAAGGTAACTAAAGAAATGGGCAGTCAAGTAAATGGAAATTATATATGTGCTATATTGTCTCCGTAACATGGTCACCAAATAATACTATCATTTTGCAGTGGGCAAGCAAGATTATAAGAAGCAAGCAAGCATTGCATCCCACATTTACTCATGGAAGTACTTTAGGCCTATATGAAGTGCTAATTGGGAAACCTTACATTTGTGATATTATCACAGATTCTGTAGTGGTTTGTTTCTTTCTTGAAGCTGACAAAATACTTTCAGTGCTCAGATCAAATCCTATTGTTGAGGGCTTCTTATGGCAGGTATTTTACTACTAAGTTGTAGCTTCCACCAAAATTGTCTAATATCTAGCAAGAATCTAGAATTTCTATACTACATATAGGCTCCTCATATTTGAACTGAAACACTTAATTCTATATTTTCTCAATTTTCTTTTGTTTGTTTTGACACTTGGATATATGAGAATGGAATAATGTATGATTCATATATGGAAAATGGATTCAATTTGGGAAGCTCAAGCTTTGGATTAATAAGTCGTGGATCCTGCACACTATAAACACAAATAAGAGGCCATAGAATTAGGTGACTTTCCCAATGTACTATATGATACTCAAGTTAGTAATGTATTAAACAAACTAGAAGTCATAGGGGAGGAGTAAATACCTCTTCCATGAAGGAAATGACCGATGAAAGAAGTTTGTATTTCTCACGAGGAAGATGAATATTGGTCATTTGTAGGACTAGCTACATGCCCCAAAAGTTCTATGAAGAAGGGCATGAGAGAGTAGTTGTAAGGACTTTGTACTGAGAGGAGCAATATTGCCCATTTAGTAGAAACTATAAAATTTAAATTTATAGTTTCTGAAGATAGAGTTGGCTTATTATTTTTTTTTTTTTAATCTTAGAGTGCTCTTAAAATGTTCGTTTAGCCTTTTCTTAGACAAGTTGGATGTGTTCTTTTATGCATGAATTAGTCAAGTATTTATAGAGGCACTAGGCCTATCCCAAGATGATAAAATTAGTACCTCGGCATAGGATCCGAAACCATGATTGTTTTGTGATTCTTGACTTTTGGCAAGTGTTACATTTTGATTTCCATACACTAATTGCCTCCACAATAATCATCGCCATCATGCATACTTGTCATGTAGGTCAACTGCTGGTCAAATGACCAACTCTGATTTACAATTTTTTTGTTGATATTAGTGTGACCCGTGTTGTATTACCTTTGCCAACACCATCACCTTCCAATACCATCATTGCGCCACTACACCACCAACAATTTTCAGTGTACTAACCCATGGAAAATGTTTTAAATCTTTTGCTTTAACAAAGTAAAGTTAGGGTAAGATCACTATTTTCCTTGGAGAATGTTTTTTGTTATAAAATATCTCCCACAAAACAGTGCCATAGTGACCAATTAAGGAAGAAATGAGGACACAATTGTTCTTCGTTGTGTTAGAGCTTGGTGGCCCAGGGTGTCAACAATCTTTTTTAAAAAAAAGAAATATTCCTATTGAGGATACACACGCATTGTCCAAAGAGTAATGAACCTTGGTCTTTTTCTCCTTGAAAAAGCAAGCACCCTACCACTAGAATGCCTCCACTGGGGCTCAACTATGAATAGCTATTTGTGTATAAATAAGAAAGCACTATTCTCATCAAAAATTCAAATGCACATATGAAGGCAACACCAGCCCCGTCAATACCTCACAATAGTTTGTTCCATTTGGCAAGTAAATGGATACACCAAGCAGACCACTAACCTATCAAATCTTGACATTAAATTGACATGCTTTGACTAGTACTTCAATTAACACTTGATCCACTCTCCCACCCCTCAATGTGACACCACATAAGCGTATTAAGTGGGGCAATTTTTGAACGAAAGGTTTGGAGGAGGGATTTGAATTTTGAATTATTTTATTATCTAAATATTTTATTATTTCCTAGGATTGTTTGATTCCCTTAGTATGTTATTTCCTTGTTATTTATTTTCTTTATTTGTAATTTTATACTGGTTTTTACTTAAATGTGTAGAAGAAAAGGGGGGAAAAAAAAAGAAAGACTTGTGCAGAGGAACCAATGGGAATGAAGAATCAGAAAACCCTCATAGTAGGTGTGGCTATATGTTGACTTATATGTGTATTTTCAATACAGTTCCATGGAACTATGGCTGTAGTTGACTTATATGTATATTTCCAATACATTTCCATGGAGAAAATATTCTTACATATATAAATACACAAGACTAAGATTATGACTAAACACCATATTTATTAGGTTATTGCATATAGACTCGTACTAATAGAATCTTGATTCCTCTCCTACCTCATTTCTTCTGTCCTTGCTCTAATTTCCCTCTCTTCTTCCTTTTCTCTTCCTTTGTTGTACATCAAATGGTATCAGAGTAGTGGTCTGATTCTCGTTTTTTGGCAATCTACAAGCCTTACCCTTCCCACCTCTCTGTGACCTTCTCCAATAGCTACTGCCTCTCTCCCTGGTGTTACCAACACCATTTATCATTGTCATTCCACTTCCCACCAACATTACACCTCCATCCATCATCTCGTCCAAACCACCACACGAAGCCCCCACCTCAAAAATAACCCTATCATTTAAACCCTAATCATCATTTCTACCTGTCACTTTCTACCATCTATTACTACCCCCACAAATTACATTGAAACCCTGGCATTTTTCAACACAACAAATGACTTTTAAAGGAGTGATTGAAACTGATCGAGAGAAAATATGAATGAAAAGCAGTGAGTCTAAGAGAGTTTTGAAAATCTAAATGAGAGATTCCAGCTAGCAAGGACTCAATATTTTGTATATTTGTTCATGCAATAATCTTCTAAATAAGCACAAAGAGACAAGTGAAAAATAATCCTAGGGGATAGTGTAAGATGATTTATCAAAACTAAGGAAAAAAATCATATTCAGAACCTCTTTCTAAAATAAGTCTGTCCAATATCCTTCTGTTGGGATATGTGTTACTCCTATGTGTGCCCATATCCAGTTGACAGACCAATCGGAGGTTTGGCTAAATATTCATACGAGGTACAATACTAAGGCGGAGTATTGTTATATTCACGCGCGCTTCGCATGAGCGGTGAGCAACCGGATGGGGTCCAATCGGACTGCCTAACCGAAGGGTGACCAACACAATGCCAATGCTGAATGGTAGTCGGATTGCGATTTCAAGAAGCAACTAGACTGCCGAATCTGAGAGGCGACCGGGTTGTTGAGTCCAAAGTAGAACTGGACTGCTTATGCTGAAAGATGACAGGTTACCAGTCTCAATGGCTCATAATAAAAAAGTGCGCGAAACTCCATTTAGGGTTTATAAAAGAGAGTACGACTGAGAGAGAAATATCACTTGTAAAATTAAAGACCAGTGAGCGCCACTAGTGAGAAAAAGTGAAGAAAAGAGAGCAAAGAGAGGAGAGTGTTCTTACTCTAGATATTTCTTCTACACTCATTGCTACTCGGATCCATTTTGATAAAAGGAGTTGAATTCTTGTATTTGGGATTTGTATAACTGATTTTACATAGTGAAAATTTGTTGACGCATAGTCTCGTGATTTTTTTCTTTTATTCAAAAGAGAATTTTTCACGTAAAATTACTTGTATTTTATCTTTTTATTTTATAATTGTCATTTGTCTACTGCGTGTTTTGTTGTCGCCATTTCATTTTTTCCTCTTGATTTATCTACGCTGACGGTGGTATATCCCAACAAGTGATATCAGAGATAAGCTATCTGTGCCAATTCAATTCGTTTGAATTGATGGAGGCTGAGAACAAGATGATTTACTTGAACAACATAAACTACAATATTTAACAAAGTAAGATGAAGGACCTACTGGTTGTCAAGATTATATATCTTCTGGTGTTCGCTACTCAAAAGCTCGAGGTGAAGTCAAAGAAGGAACGGGGCTTTGAGTACAAGCAGGTTAGTGGCTATATTCGACAGCTTGTGGACGACGTGTATAATCACATTCGGAATGAGACGAATGTGAAGACACTATGAGAGAAGCTAGAAACCCTCTATACTTCTAAAACCGGCAATAAAAAGCTGTTTCACCTGATGAAGCTGATGCAAATGAAGTATAAAGAGGGCAAGCCCATTGCCGACCACTTGAATGAGTTTCAATGATGTGTGCACCGGCTGACCGATATGAGTATCAAGTTCGAAGACGAGTTGTTGGACTTGTAGTTAGTGATAACCCTGCGGGACTATTGGAAGGTGATACGGATGACCATCGTCAATACTATTTCAAATGGCATGGTGGCTCTAAAAATAGGAAAGGGAGCTGTGCTAGATGAGGAGATGAGACATTGGTCGTAAGGGTCCTCTCCGCACTCTGAAGTGTTAGTCGCAGAGTCGCAAGGAAGAAATAAAAGGCGTGGCCGTAAGTCTAGAGAGAATAGCCGAAGCAAGTTCAGGTCGAGGTATCAGAACCTCGAATGCCATTATTATGAAAAGAATTGACACATCAAGAAATACTATTACAAGTAAAAGTACAAGAATGCAGAAGGAAAGGAGAATAAAGTTGACAAGGCTGGAGACAAGGAAAGAGTCTCGATTGTTACCGAATGTGACCTTTGGTTGGCGTGTGAGGAGGACGTGGTGGTCAATCTGATTGAGCACGAGACCAACTGAGTAGTGAATACTGGTGCATCACTCTATGCCACATCACGGAGGAGACTCTTCACATCTTACACTCTGAGTGATTATGGAGTATTAAGGATGGGCAATAAAGGGACGTCTCGAGCTGTTGACAGACGTGACATGTCCTTTATCACCAACAATGAAACTCAGTTGTTGCTAAGGGGTGTACGATACGCCTCAGACATTCGGATGAAATTGATTTTAGTATGTAGGGTGGACGATGAAGGATTCTACAACACTTTCTGTGAAGGGGATGAAAACTAACTTGAGAGTCTCTAATAGTTACCCATGGAAGGAAGGTCTTCGGGTTGTATGTGTTGAATGCCTCAGTTGCGACCGAAGAGGTACATGTTGCGAGGAGTGAGAACTCCTCCGACTTGTGGCATCGTCAGCTAGGCCACATGAGCGAGAAAAGGCTGAACAATTTTGCTAGGACGGATCTTCTCCGACGTGTGAAGGAAGCCAAATTGAGGACCTGTCCCCATTGTATGGCGAGAAAGTAACGACAAGTTTCATTCTTCGAAAACTTGCCCACAAAGAAGGTCGAACCCCTTGAGCTAGTCCACGCTACGAGTTTCATTCCTCAAAAACTCGTCCACAAAGAAGGTCGAATCCCTTGAGTTATTCCACACTGATATTTGTTTCCCTTTCAAGGAGAAGCCACTTAGAGAGGCACTGTACTTCATTATGTTCATTGACGATTGTTCAAGAAAGTTGTGAGAGTATCCGCTGAAGGTAAAGGATCAAGCCCTTAGTGTTTTTGAACACTTTCATGCCTTGGTTGAATGGCAAATGAGGAAAAAGTTAAAGTGTATCCGAAATGATAATGGCGACGAGTACATCAGAGCCTTTGCTGCGTATTGTCAGTCACACAATATTCGACATTAAAGAACTTCGCCAAAGACACTGCAACTAAACAAGGTGGCCGAGTGGATAAATCGAACGTTGATGGAGAGAGTTCGCTATGTACTCTCTGAGGAAAAGCTCCCCAGTTCATTTTGGGGGGAAGCCTTGAAGGCATTGCCTATATTATCAACCGATCCTCGAGCAGCCTATTGAATGGAGAAATCCCAAAGAATGTGTGGTCTTGGAATGAAGTATCCTACGACCACTTGTGAGTATTTGGGGCAAGGTTTTCATCTACATCCCAAAGGATGAGAAGACAAAGTTGGAGCTGTAGTCAAGGCAATACATCTTCCTCGGCTATGAGGAAGACGAGTTGGGCTATCGGTTTAATGATCCGGTTGAGAAGAAGTTTGTCTGGTCGAGGGATATAGTATTCGTCAAGGACAAGACAATCAAAGATATAGGTAAGAAGGCGAAGGTCACGTCGAATAATGACAGCAAATGTGACGGAACGGGTTTTTTTTTTTCTTTTTTTTTTTATCCTCAAATGCTTCCGTCAAAAAAATGAACATCATTACCGATCAATACATAAGGCAAGACTTCTGCAGAAATTTCGGCAGAGTCTCCTTTGTAACCGGATTAAAAC
>JAOVVI020016535.1:0-10586 GCA_028571085.2 Nepenthes alata
TCACACATTATTCTATTCTAACAACCAAATATGAAAATCACAATTCAACTAAATTCTCATCCTATTCTATTCCCTGGAATAACTATTCTATTCCCACCTTATTCCATTCTTACAACCAAATATACCGGCACAACTAAGTATAAAGTTTCATTATATGATTCATTAATAACTCTTTTTTACAATAGCCTACAGCCGCAAAGTACAACTAACGGTCCCCTCCACGCCTGGAAGTATTTAGAGTCGTGCACTCCATCAGGTTCGCGCGTGTCAAGGCATTGGAGTTTCGAGAGTCCAAGATACCGATGTGGAAGTTCGAATCCTCTAGTGAGATTAGTCTTCGGTTGAGACGGATGTCGTCCTGGAAGTTCCTTTCCAGTGCAGGATCAACATCCTCCGACGAAAACCTTGACCTCAACTCGGCCCCCAGTCGCACGCACTCCTCTCCGAATTACACCTGTAGTTGCTCAAGCTCCTTCTACAGAGCCAGTATGCGGTCCCGAGCCTACACATTGGCACCAGTAAGCCTCGAGGCCCTTGCCTCAGATTCTAACCACGCCTATTCAAAGCGCGTTGCGCGAGCCTGAGACCGCTCGACTGCGCTTGCGGTAGCTTGCACACGGACTTCCATGTCCTCCACGACCCTAGCGACTCGATGAAGCGAGGGATCCGCCCTCGTGGACCTACGATGCCACGAGGAAGTGGACGCCTCCTCCCTCTCGAAGCTTGGAGGCACCCTCAAAAATCACATCAGGCCCACAACAGTGGCCTTTGAGTGACAGCCTTCTGCTGCCACTGCGCTAGCCGCAGCCTCGCCATGGATCTTTGAAGCGTGCGTGTCGCGCGCAGATTCCCCGAAGGAAGATTCAGATTCTGATGACGATGATGGCCTTTCCATTGGAATCGTAACATGGAAAGAGAAAAATAAGAAGACACGAAGACAGCGCAAGGTTTTACATTGTTAAGGCAGCAATAAGGCACAAAGTCTTGGAGGAAACTTAGGCGTTTAAATAGCCAAAGGCCCCCAGTGAAATGGTGTCATTCTGGAACCAAAATGTGCTGGAAGAGGACCAACAAACTCCTTCCACGTGGCAGATCCTTGAAGAGTCGCACCTTTCCAAAGAAGTCATTATGATGCGATGCCCGAAAATATGCCATGCAATCAATGCGTCAGATCGTCCAGTGGATGTGACGTTTGCCAGTAACGTTGAGCAGCCAGCGTCAGCAATCCCTTTGCACCACATCCTCCAGTCGATAGTAAGCACAATGACTCGAGGGAAGGCGCCGGCAAAGGCAAGCCGTCGGCCACTGAAAGTGCTCAAAAGGACGAATCAACGCGTGCAACGAAAAAGAAGCCCTGCAATCCGGGAGATACAATGCACCAAGCAACAAAAAAGGGAGAAGATTCATGCGACAAGCAAAAAGAATAAAGGCAATAATGACCACTTTTATTAATCAAGGTTCCTTTACAAGTATACAGTTCACGACAACAAAAGTATAAGAAAGAGGAAGAAAATACGGCACGGGGCATAAACCCCGGAGCAATTGCCCCAGATGTTTGGAGCGTGGTTGGCGGAACGTGATCCACATGGGATTACCACAGCTCCATCGCCGAAATCCCAACAAGCCCAAGCACCGGAGCCATCGGTGTTGGCCAACTCCTGCGGGTTAGCCCAATGCTAACCGCAGAAATAGAACCAACACCCGTAAAAGGAGTCTTCGGTAGAGATGCAGAGAGCCTACGCTCCCCTACGGGGACTCCATCCTTCACCTGCCCTCCAGATGGCACGTATGATGGCCAAAGTGAAGTGGAGTCCGTGAGCGATGCGCTATACCGGTAGCAAGGCTCCCGGTGATAGCTCCACCACGATCCTCCACCGCACCAGAGATCACCGCAGCCTAGAGGGGGGCACACGACGACGACAGAGTGGCCGAACCACCGTCATTAACATGAGTAACCGCCCATTGTGAGGGCGTGAGGATAATCTTCGTCAGAAGCTATGGATCTCCAGCTTGTCCATCCAACTCCTTCGCGGGTTCCCACCGGAAGCGGGACGAGCCAAGGCCCTAGCATCACTCCTCCAAAATCAGCTAAGGGATGAGCAACACCAGTCAAAGAGCCCTCCTATTTATGGAAAAGCTAGCGCCCTACCCTCAATTGGACGCACTCCCCGATAGCCGTCATTCACGAAGAAGGAAAGTCCTCGATATCGATGCGACCTCAGGCATGCAAATCTAACCCTTCAGAGCACCGAATCACTGTGGCACCTGAAAAGACCGCATGACTGCCTGAGGAAGGCGCGACACAAGAAGAAGACAAATCCTGGCGCATCTTGAGGAGAGCAGCGCAGTGATTGACTTGACCTGAAGTAGACATACCGGGCCTCGACTGTTGGTCAGCCCAGGCATGGGGGCTAGTGTTAGGTCCAGTGCCAGTGAGGCCTAAAACAATGCGAGGCCTAATCCGGGGAGTAGCAGTCCAAGTGGGCAGCCCAACCTTAATATTTAAAACAGCCTACGTGACAACCCAACACTCACAGCCAATTGATGCCACCTGCAGCTCATTAATGCGGCTGTAGGCGGCAGGCACGATGCAAAGAAAATAAGCCAATGAGGAGGAGGTCAACGTTGTCAGCTGCGACTCACGCCGCTGCCTGCAGTTCTCCAGTCAATCCCAACCCAAGAGGTAGACCAAGCGTGGTATGCGCCGTATGATGGTCTCCCCACCACCATAAGGCGACAACTGATATGCCGACAACCACCACTGGGTAACGTCCGACAAATCCCTACAGGAAGGATTCTCACTCTCAAAGCTCCAAGCCAATGAGCCTATAAATTTCCTCTCATTTCACAGGAGAAGAGATCCGATTTTCGATTCCCGATTCCTGAAAATACAGCTTGGCATTAGGCACTGAAACACGCACTCCTAGAGTCGCAACTCTCGAACATGCGTCCAAGCCAAACTCACCAGCCTTCTTCAGGCTATGAGAGTGAGCCACCCTCTACGGTGTATATAGGGAGTCAGGCCTCTAACTAACGCTCATCAAATCCCCCACTCTTGCATCCATACTCTTCCACCGCATATACAGCATATTTTCGTGCACCGCTAAGTGTGCGTCCCTTTCCGTTTATTGTGAAAAGTTGTTGACTTGAGCGTCAAAGTATTTTCGGTGGGAGAAATCTCGCCGGACCTCTAACCTCTCGTTTGTGGTTTGTATTGTGTAAGTTTCAGGTTCACAGCGACGGAGACCGGACTTGCGCGAGATTCGATCCAAATCAGAAATCCAAAAGCTCCATAATCCGTACGATAACTCGAGACCCGAGACGCAATAATTTATAAAAAATCATAATTCTGGTTTGGTTAACTTGAACTGATCACTTTTATCTGTGATCGTGTCCGGTATAAAAAATAATTGAGTATAATATTTTGACTATATCTATCCATAATACTGATATATGTTAATTAAATTTTATAAAATTTTAAATTTATACGATTAAACTTATTGGAGACCTGATTTTGATCAAATATGTCCAACCCTTTAAGTAAGGTTTCTTTAGGTAAGGTTTACTTAGTTATATGGAAATATTATTTCTTTAGACATAAGAATTTATTAGTGCTTTCTTTCATTATTATTATACATTAAATACTATAAAACTAATTCTCAATTTAAATTAGTATATTCTAAATGACTAACTAAATTAGATAATATTAATTATTAACTTTATTATCACTTTATTTTATTATTTAAAAATAATTATTTTATTTATATATTATTTTATCTCAATAGCTAAACATAGTATTAACCCTATACATATTGTATGATTGTATAATATTATAATTCATAAAATATAAATAGTATTTATAGTATAAATATAATTTAATTTTTAAAATTATATATAGTATAAAATTTACATATTGAAAATATATTTTTTATAAATATTATTTTAGATTTTATATTTATGACAAATATATTTATTAAAAAAAACTGGAAAGAGTAGTTTATTTTTTTCTTGGCGTAGCAGATAAATGACGGACTCGAACTAAAATTACGGTAGATTTTACGAGAAGGGGTGAGGTCCGTGATCTTAGCCTTTCTCCCATCTTCAATGCTCCCTACCCTTTCCGGGTTCAAGTTCCAAAGCCGCACCGTGCAGGGAAACTACCGACCATTGTCTCTTTGATAGTGAGTCACTGAGTGGGTCACAGAGCGGAGGGAAGAGAATGGGGAGGTCGACGACGTCTTGCTTGAATATTATTGTATGCCGCAGCGACTCCTCCGATCAAGATGACATCGAAGCTTCCGATGTATTTGCTTTCTCTTTTTTGGTTTTGAAATGATTAAAATGCTTGAGCCAGTTTTCTCCCTTAATACTCGGTTGATTTCGTGCTTTTTGTCATTTTCTTTGAGTGCATTCTGGATTTGGTTCCCAGTAGTTGTATTTTTTTGTTGAATTGAATAAACTTGATTGGTTTGCTGGCTGGTAAACATTTTCTGATTGTGTCTCGTCCGACCACTGATTAATCGCACAGTTGCTTAAATCTTTGTTGAGCTGATTGGATTTCGATAATTTTATCTTGTGACTTTATGATCCAATTTTTGTTCGAGGATACGATCTATTCTTTTTGCTACATTATTAAAGCGCGAATTTATCTATGGGCCGCGAGATCTGATTGATCAAGTCCTTTAGATGATGTCTCGAAGATGTTTAAGCTTGTTGAAACCAATGGACAAACATGCGGACTTCATGATTTTAAGTTCACATGCTAGGATGGAATCAGATTTGTGCAATTAAATCTGTGAAAGATTATGTTAACCTGTTGCTTACAATGACTTGTAGTAGTATATCTACTGATTCTTTGACATTTGATTTATGAGGGGATCTTTATAAAGCGCTGAGTTTCTTTTTATGGAAGTTGTAGTATACTGCATTGCAAATATCACCTGCTTAACTTGTGAATCACATTCCTTTCAAATGAACATTTTGTGGTCATAGACAGTGATGGATCCAGCAATCTTGGATTCAGAATGCAAATTAGGCTTCCTTTCCATTTATGCTGAATGCAAATTTTTGTGTGTGTGTTTTTTTTGTTTGGGGTGGAGGAGAGTGTATCATATTGTCGTTATGTGACTAGGAGGTTACGAATTTGAGTTGTAGGCATGCCCTTTTACATAATACGAGTTAAGATTGCGGATAACATACTCAAAGTGGTCCGATCTTCCATTGATCCCGCGCATAGCAGGAGCTTATAGTGATTGTTGAGGGCAGAGCCTCATGATATGACCTGACTCGTTTCGGTCATATCTGATCCAGGTATTTGTGTACAGGTGATGTTGCTAGGCCTTTTGTGTGTGTGTGTGTGTGTGTGTGTGGCAATATTAAGCATTGTGAACTAAAAACAAGTAGTCGTTTCAAGAGTTAGCGAGGCAGGGGATTTTTGGGTCTTTTCTGGGTTCATGGTCTTAGAGACTGAATTGCTTCAGCCATATCTGTGCTTCTGTTTGCATGTGGATTTTCCTGTCAGAGAGATAATCTGTGTATGTGTGTTCTCTTTTTGTCTGTGTTGTTTTATAGCTACATCCAACCAAATATTAGGTGAACATTTTAATTGTTGGTTGCCTGTAAGTAATTTATGTCTAGATTTACTTTGTTATCTCTTTACATTCATTTGAACAACTTTCACCTATGGTCATCATTCTTCAGCTCTAACTCATGATGAAATTGAACATTAATTGTCAATGGTTGGTGGGAGTGTGATGGGTATCAGCTTTAGAAGAGCATGTGTGGCTAAATCGGTTCATTGTTATAATCAGTTTTGCTCTTTTTCCTAATTACTCATTGTGATTTAGTGTTGAGAAAGCTTATCTCTGATATTTGTACCTCCTTTTCCTTCAATACTTTTGCTGACCTTGCTTCAAACAGTTTAACCATAGCCTGCAAATATTTTATTTGTGGTCATGTTTGATTGTGCATCTTTCTCCTCTCTCTTTCCCTCTCTCCCGTTCCATCTATATAATTGTCAAATGTCGACTTGATGGTAGGCTAAGACCCCTGGTCACAAGCGTGGGTGGAGTTTCAGGAAGAGATCTGCAAGGCATCGAGTGCTGAACAACATTGTGATTTCAGACACCCCTACCTCTGGAAGTAAGGAGATACCAGAAGCTGTTAGTATTAATTTCCAAACACCAGCTAACCTTACTGCTCCTGAGAAGGTCACCATTGAGCAGCAACTGGATGAAAAATTGCAATTACCAACATCTGTTGAATCTACTATAGCCAAGTCAGTGGATACCACTCAAAATGGTAGTGATAATGGTTTTATCTTGGAGGAACCTTCCGTCATTGTTATTCAAACTGCAGTTCGAGGATTCTTGGTATTTTATTCATGTCATCCTAGATTATATTACCCAATCTCCTATTTCTCTTGTGAAACTCAAATTGCTTTGTCTCTAATTATGGTTTGCTAGGCTCAAAAAGAAATTATAAGGCTGAAGAGCATAGTTAAACTGCAAGCTGCTATTCGTGGTCATTTAGCTAGAAGACTTGCCGTAGAAACTTTGTACTGCATTCAAGCCATTGTCAAAGTTCAAGCTCTTGTTCGTTCCCGTCATTCAAAGGTCTTGGTAATGCTCCATCCCAGGCTGCTCAAGTTCAGCTTTATAAATCCTGATTTGCTTTCTGATGTAGTTTGATAATGATAGGTGGTTTCTTTATTAACTTTTGGGGGCTCTTTTTGTTTTTCTCCTTCCTGCAATGGATTGCATTGATTCTATTTTCTCTTAAATGATAAAGTATTTATGAGGCAACAACTCTATGATCTTGAAAGTGTTCATTTGATTTGAAGCCATAGCGCCTCCACTCAGTTGGGAAGAGCATGTAATCCTCCCTCATCAGTGGTAAAATCTAGAAATTATGATCGTCAGTATCTCGAGTTACTTATTTTGTTTATTGCTTCCTTCCAGTTAAGAAGTAAGCGCAAGAAGAAATTTTTTCCATTTAATAGGCCTCCTGTATTCCTCACTAGCTGTCACTGCTTACGATATGGTTATTATTGAATGGTCTTGTTCCTAAGTAGATATGCAAAATGATAAGGAAATCCTGGTAGACAATACATCAAGTTTGAGAACGACATATTCGTTTGGATAGACATCATGGAGATCGATGGGTTTTCTTGAAAAGAGGTTTAAGGTTTGAACAGAGTCTTTGGTGCCATTCTTCTCTCTAGTTTTTTGAGCTTTGTCCTCTGAGGCCTGTGCTTTCAGCCATTTGCATGAATATTTACATGGTGCAATTATAATGCAAGTTGTACCTTGTTCTGATGGCTAGTCAAGCTCATGTTTATTGTATATTTGTTTGTAAAGGCAGACTGACAGCTTAAACCATTACATTTTAAGCATGTTTCATGTTCATAAAGGACAAACTACAGAATACTCTTTAGTCATATCCTTAAAACCATTTCTCTTTGGTTTCAGAACAAGGAAATGTCTGTTGCCAAACCAGTTACAACACAATCTGCAATCGAGAAGCTACTTAGAAATGGTTTTGCTCGCCAGGTAAATAATATAAATCCTTTGTTTCTTAAGTTTGGTTGCCCAGTTGTGTCATTTGCTCACATTGAGCTATTGTAGTTTTGGTCTTGAGGAGTTTTTGGTTTTCCCAGCTATTGGAGACAACACCAAAGCCCAAAACTATGAATGTCAAATGTGACCCATCAAGGCCAAGTTCTGCTTGGAGCTGGCTGGAGAGATGGATGCCAGTTTCATCATCAGAACAGAATGAGTTGCAGAACCGAGAGCTTAATTCAGTTCTGGAGAAACGAAAACAGGTCAAGAATACATCCTGTCAAATAGTAGCTGAAGTTCCATGTGAATCTCCTTCTGATTCGGCTTATTCAAAGTCTGGGGTTGAGGAAGCAATCGATGATGGAAAGAATTTCATCAGTTTTGATGCACATAGAGATGCTGGAGCAGACAAGACGCCGTGTCCTCCCAAAACGACTGATGGATCCTGTGAGGAGGTGACCTCAGAGGAGATAAACACGGCTGCAAATGAAAACATACAATTAGATTCATGCTCTCAATCTGAATCTAGTTCTCTTCCTGATAAACCTGCCGTGGATAGTGAATATCCTAAGTACCCCATGAAAAGGTTGGCCTCTAAATTGCTGGATGTCGAGGGAAAGGAATTCGTAAATGAATCAAGAAAGTCGAGTAGTCCTGCATTTTTTGCTTCTCAGTCTAAATTTGAAGAGTTGAGTTCAGCTGTGAATTCAGAGAGTGTTGTCAAAAACAAATACCCCAACATGGCAGAAATATCAGCACCTCGTGCTTCAAGGATTCATCGTGGCGGCTCCGATTGTGGCACTGAACTCTCAGTCACTTCTACTCTTGATTCACCTGATAGATCTGAAGTTGAAGTTGCAGATGTGTATCAGGACTTCAAGCTTATGGAGGAAAGAGCTTTCGACAATCCTAACAGCATCAAAAGCTTAGATGTCGAAGGCAACGCCATTCCAGGAATTCCTGTCTCTGGCTTATCAGCATCCTTTTCAATTCTGCAGGAGGAATTTCATGAGACCAAAGGTTATTCTGCCGATCCAGTTGTTTTGAACCCCCCACAGGTAGAGCAGAAGTCAGAAGAAAGTGAATTTGATGAGCAGACAAATGGTGAATGTGACAATTCAATTACTGATCCAGATTCCACACTGATGGAGCAGCAATCCGAGGAAAACGCAACTAATATGCAAAGAGAGCTGCACTCTCAGACAGAGCAGGCACACAAATCATCCCAAGAAATCTCTCCAAAAAGCCACATGACTGTCCAAGAATCTCAAGGGACTCCTTCGAGCCAGGTATCTGTGGATGCTAAAAGGAAGAAAATTGATAAGAGTGGGTCCAACCCCAAATGCAGTTTACTGTCAGCGGCCAAAAGGTCCCCTTCTAACCCAATTCATGATTCTGGTGCAAGTAATAGTGCAGATCGATTGCTTAAGGATCAAAATAGTGGAAAGAGACGATATTCTTTCGGGTCAACAAAATCTGACCATGTTGATCAAGAGCCAAGAGATAGTAGTAGTAGCAATTCTCTGCCGAGTTATATGCAGGCCACAGAATCTGCTAGAGCCAAAGCTCATTCTCCGAGATCTAGCCCAGATGTGCAAAATAAAGATTTTTACATTAAAAAGAGACATTCTCTACCTGGTGCAAGCGGAAGGCAGGAATCTCCTCGTGTTCAGAGGTCAACGTTGCAAGTGTCCGAGGCTGCAAAGAGAAATGGCACTCTTGGTAATTTCTAGACCCCAAGCTGCTATGATTTTTTTATTGCAAACTATTGCTTGTCGTATTAATAATGAAGCTGTATCTACCAACTCAGATTTAGTTCATGTCAATCTATTTGAATTTTTCCCTCTAATTGTGGCTCATGGAGAGGACATTTGTTTCTAATCTTAATCTTTTATAGTAAAACTATGAAAAACTATGGACACTTCTTCCCTCCTGGATACTATAGGGGAAAAAAAAGAGAAGAAAATCCAGGCATCAACTTCTGTATGCATTGTCATGGATTACCATGGAAACAGCCTTCTGCAAAGCAGGTGTAAGGCTACGTATATCTACATTTTCTAAGCTCACAATGTGAGTGTTTCGTATATTAGACTGTACTTTTCAGCTGAAAGGCCATGCTGCTGCCAAGTACTTGGCATCCTCGTCCATTAGATAACTTGAATGGAAAAATATGGGTGGCAAATTTCTAGCAAATGCTATTTCTGTTTTGTTGTTATTATAAATACCCCTCTTGGGTATTTGACTTGCTGTGTTCTACTTGTTTCAGAGAGAAGATGGCAAAGGTGAAAAGGCATTTTACTGCTTCAAATAGACAAACCAATGAAGTTGTCTCCATTCGAAGATCTTGTGAAATAGAGGTCAAGCATATTTAAGAATCATCAATCCAGCAATTTTTTAATCTCTTGGCATCAGCATTCAAGTCCCCCATAAGTCAGTTTTCATCCAAGTCAGTGTGCGGTTGTTTTGGTTTGTGGGATATATAGATCAGAAGAATATTTAAGAATTTTTATGTAAATTAACTGCCGTGGTGGTGTTTATTTTCAGGAAGTTCATATGCTTCTTCAAGGTTTGCACGTTTGTATGACTCATTATTTATGTGAAGTGTTACGGTGACTTCATATTGTTATAAGCTTGTGTTAGCTTATCTCCCCTTTCCTTTATGAAATTTGGAAGCCCAACCTTTCCTTTATGAAATTTGGAAGCCCAACCTTTTCATTTACAAGTGTCGTCGAAACTCTGTTCCAAGAAGAGCGTTTGGAGCCATTTTGGACACTTCTTCGACTGTTTCACGATTGCCCTGCTAACTGTTTGGATTTAAATTTGGAGCAAATCTGAATTCTGTTGTTGGGGTTGTGTTGGTCTTACGCTTCTTCGGTTCCAATTTAAACCCCACCTCAATTTTGCTGTGTGTAATGTACACAGGATAATACAATATATATACATTATAAATAATATAAACTATATGTAATGTTAACAGTCATATTATTTTATGTAAATAATATAACATGATACGTGAATACTAACCCA
>JAOVVI020016536.1:0-10861 GCA_028571085.2 Nepenthes alata
CGTTCTCCACCTCCCAGCTAACCGGAGAACTTGACCGTTCTCCGCCTCCCAGCTATCCGGAGAACCTAACTGCCCTCCATAGCCTTCCGGTCAACTCTCCTGTTGAGCGTCTCACTGTCAATCTCCTGTTGACCGTTATGCCTTCCAGCCGGTCAAAATATGTTGATCGGCTGATGCACCCCGTTGACAAAATAGTTTGTTGAATCACCCACAAGGGAGTGACCATATTCCAACAAACTTTTCCTCATGACCTTATGGGGGATACCTTCGCCTTTACCCAGTGACCGTCATCACCTACCTTCCGGCAGCTTCCCCTCAACTGGGATCCCGGCGTTGGCCTCCACAAGCCTGAATGACACCTTCCTCCGCCCCACTGAGCTTGGAACAATCTGACTCCCTTTCAACTCTTTTTTTTGCGGACTTGTCATTCTCCCTTGCACTCCACCTAAGTCGTCCTCTCCTGTCACCTTGACCAATGCCCCATTTGGTCACCTTGGCATTTTCCTTGACAGTGCAGGCTTTCATCAGATACCGCCCTGATGTCCTGCTTCCCCTTGCCATCACTGAGGTGCCTTTGGTGAGCTTCCACTGGCCGTCGTCAAACACTTTTCTGAAGTATTTCTCATCAAGCTTCCCGGTTGAAATCACATTCAACCTCAGATTTAGGGCATGGCGCACACCTTCCAGCACGAGCTTGTTTCTGTTGATTGTCCTCAAGCAAACATCCCCTATACCAACAACCCTAGACGAGCCACCGTTACCCATCTTCAACACCCCGTGGCCAACAGGCGTGTAACTCGTGAAGTGGGACTTCCTCGGCGTCGCATGGTGTGAGGCCCCACTGTCCATCACCCAACTCGTCTCCTGGCATGAGTGGCTCTGTGCTTCCCCTGTATGGACCATCAGGAGGTCTCCACAGAAAGCAATGGTCTCCATATCAACAGCCTAATCCATTTTCTCCTAACAATCGCTTCTGCCCTCCTTGTCTTGCTTTCTTTATGGACAGTCCCTCTTTATGTGGCCTGTCTTACCACAAAGGAAGCAACTCCTCCCTTCAAACTTGCTACGACTGTTGCCCCTTTCCCATTTGCCACATCCGCCTCGTTCCCCTGATTTTCCTCGTCCCCGACTGCTGGTCGCAACAAGAAGTTTTGACTGAGAGGTTGAGGCATCACCGCTTTTCCTTCACCTTGACTTGTTCATAAGCAGGGAAGCTATAACTACGTCCAGATTCAGCGTGTCCTTCCCGAACAATAACGTCGTGACGATATGATCGTACGAGGCCGGAAAGGATGCCAGCAACACCAATGCTTTGTCTTCCTCCTTGATCTCCTCATCAAGGACTGACATCTGCGTCACCAGCCGGTTAAACTCATCCAAGTGCTTCTCAAAGCACTCACCTTCTGACAACCGCAGGCCATACAGCTGCTTCTTTATATAAAATCTGGTTGTCAAGGACTTAGACTTGTATCGGCTTTCAAGCTTGTCCCAGACCTCCACCGGGTCTGACAGACTGAGGACCTCCTGAAGTGTGTTGTCCGCCAAACTCAACTTAATAGTGCAGTTGGCAAGATCTCTCTTGTCCTGTCATTGGTCCTCGGTCAGGTTCTCCGGCTTCTCCTTTTTTTGAAGAGCCTTTACCGTTCTTTTTTGAGTCAAAATATTCCTCACCTTTTCCTGTCAAAGGATTAAATTATTTTGTCCATTAAACTGCTCCACACTGAACGATCTATTCTTCGTCGACAACGCCATCCAACCGACGGTTCACAAACCAGTCTCTGATACCACTTGTTGGGTTCAACACTCTCTGAACACGAGCACTGTGGTGTGTATTTTTAAATAGTCGTATTTTTATCCTATTTTTTAGTCTCTTTATATATAGCCACCTTCTTCTCTTTGTGCAAGAACTCTTTGTGAAATATTCTCCCTACTACTCTCGGAACAAAGCATTCACTTTCATGTTTATAATTTGCTCCCATTTTAAAAAAACTCACCCTCTACTATTTCGCTTCAATTATAATGCTATCTCATTTCATTCAATTTATTCTACATACATTTTTTGCCTATTAACCTTCATAAAAGCTGTGGGAGATATGAAAATTGTGATCCAATTGTATGCAGAGATTTGACAGCTCGAGAAAGATTGATAAAAAGATTGGAATGTATCCGATTCTATTACCAATGACAAATTTAAAAAGTTCCTTAGTAGGGGTCATAAGATAAAAATAAGTTGGCTAAATTAGTATGTACGTACCACCCAATCTACAAATTGACTTTCTTAGAGTATTTTTTTCATTGGCCGTAAAAGTCCAAAGGATTTTACTCGATACTATAGTTATTGAGGTTTTTCTTCATCACCAAAATTCGGTCTTGATTATTATTGATTATTGTGCTTATATGTTATATACTATCTATCGTTTGATTCATCTAAATTTGAATATATTTTATGTCTATTATATATTCATGTGAGTTTTATTCAAATTTATAAAAGGGTCAAAACGAGTTATGATTAGGGACTTCCTAGTTCATTTCAACCCTAAAACGCATCAGCATGTTTTTATGCTGTGTGTTCCACTCGAGCGTCCGTTGAGCACGCCTCAGGCATGAGCGCCATTGAGATCGGCACTTTGGGTGCCCATTAGGCACACCTCGAGCGCACGCCTACTGTTTTCGGCCCTTCGGGCAGGTCTTGAGTGCACCTACTATTTTTGTCGCACATACGTACGTCAGGCATTTGTCACGCCTCGATCTGTAATTTTTTTAACTGAAAACTGTACATATGCATCCTCGTACAGGGCCACTAGATAACACGTCAAATGGGTATAGGACCTACACGGGAATAACCCATAACTTAAGAGATAGGTCACTTAAAAAGAAAAAAAAATACTCTATCCATTTCCTATTAATTAGTGTTACCTTGAAAATCTTTTGTACAAATAAAATCCACATTGATTAACATTTTTTTATAAATTATATCTGTTTTGAGTATTCTAAACTATGTATACTTTTTTAGAATTTCAAATCAATAATTTATAAAATAAACGGTAATCAATTTTACTGAACCTCAAAAGATTGAAAGGGATATATACATGTATAATGTGAAACAGAGGGAAGAGAGAGTTTGGGAGGGAGAGCAAAAGGGAGCGGGAAAAAGCGCTAATCGCGGAAGGGGATCACGTTCGGGCTGAGCTGGGCTCCCTGCATAATAAGGTAGAGTTGTGATTAATATAATATAATTTTTTTTTTTAAATATTATCTATATTATAAAAATAAAAAGTAAATTGCTGTTATGTTTTTTAAAATCTCAATTATTAGATGCTAAATTTAAAACAGAAGGATTGGGGGGGCGGTGGCTTTAGGCTTGCACTCTAAACTTGAGAGATGAAGTCGTTGGGGAGAAGTAACGAGTTTGCTTCAAAGCCAACCGAATCTCACTCCTGTCCTTCCCCCTCCCAACTCATTTCCAACTAAACAATCCCCGCAATTCCCTCCTCCACAAAATAAAAACAAATATTACAGTTCTTTGGTAATACTATCAATTATTATTAAAAAAATATAACTTTTTTAATAAATTTAGTTAACTTCTAAAAGATATATACCTTTCGATAATTTAAGAAATATGGAAAAATTTTTGATGGATTATAAAATTTTTCGTGATCCAACCGCACTACACCCAATTTTCATTCCTTTTGCCTGTCGATTTAACCTTGTAAGCTTGGAATACAGTATTGTCATTGCTTTGATCAAAATATTATTTTGGAGCACAAATTTCTCACGGTTACAGACAGTTCACATCTCCTCCTCCTTCCTTCTTATACCACTCACCTTCCTTTCTTCTAAACAATCACTACTCTCTCTCTCTCTCTCTATCTCTACTTTCTTGCTTCCCCGTCACCGTCACCATCTCTCCAACAAATTACCCGGAACTAATTAAATGATGGTAGCAGAAGAGGAAGCTATGGGGCCAAATTCTATGATCAAGGGCAGACGAGCCAAGAGGCAGAGGCCGTCCTCTCCACTCGCCCTAACCATGTCGTCTGCCTCGTACAGCTATGATGAAGGCGGGACCACCACATCGTCCGCCTTTTCATCGGCGGAGTGGGACCAGACGCAACTCTACAGCGTGGAGGAGGAGGAAGATCTGGCGAACTGCTTGATCCTTCTTGCTCAAGGAAGCCCGCAGAAATCGGCCCATCAATTGTCAGCGCACGAACATCAAAAGCCCGTTGTTGGAACTACCGCCGCCGCCGCCGCCGCCGCAGCTGCTGTCAGAGCTTATGCTTACATATGCAAGACGTGCAATCGCTGCTTCCCGTCTTTCCAAGCGCTCGGCGGCCATCGCGCCAGCCATAAGAAGGCACGGCCGCCACAGACATCCATGGCGGAGGAGAAGAGGGCGGCGTTTCCTTTGCTCCTGGACGAACATTTTAACGACAATAATTCAGCTCTCGCTCTCCAAATTGCCATCCATAGAAAAGATTTATGTAACAATAATAATAACAGCATTACGAAGGCTAAGGTTCATGGGTGCACGATTTGTGGGGTGGGGTTTTCGTCGGGGCAGGCTCTGGGCGGACACATGCGGAGGCACCGGACGTCACTCGGCGGCGGGCGTGATGTGCCTGAACAAGAGAAGAAGACGAGGAATTTGCTGCCTTTAGACCTGAATCTTCCGGCGCCGGAGGACGATCACATAGAGCAGCCCAAGTTTGTTTTTGCATCAAATGAGAAAACTCTGGCTTTCTCAGCTGCTGCTTTGGTGGATTGCCATTATTAAAAATTGCAATCCCCATCTCCTATTTTCATGTGAATTTGTTTCGGTAACAAACATTGGTTCAGTACGGCTGTTCATCATAAAGTCTGTTGTTCTTTGTATTTGCACTGATTCAATTACTGAATTCAGTTTTGTTTTCTTTTGGGCAAATTGGATTTGTTCAAGTATCATCGTCTTATTACACGATATTCACACATCGCAGAATATGAAAGGTCAGCTGTATACTGAAATTTACCTCTGTATTACCTCTATATAGAGGTAATGCAGTTTATGTTCTCTCTTAGTTTTTGTTTTCATCTGAAACAATGAGTTATTTTATGCTTGATTTGAATTCCTTACAGAAAGGAAAATCGACGTGTGAGAGAATATGTGAGTTCAGGAATGGAGGGATGGAGGTGGGGAAGAGCTTTGCCACCACCGCCAAACAACCAGAAGTGAAGGGATCAGGTTTCTCTTTTGTCAGTTTTTGGTTTGTGTGGTGACAAGAAAGTAGCAGCTTCCTTTGTGTCTTTCCGTGTGTCCCATTACAACAGAAGAAAAATATTTAGGATTACCTTTTAATAATTTTTAAAGTAGATTTAAACTTAATCTGACGTTTATTTATTTATTTTTGTAATAAATTAATTGATATAAGTAAATACATAATACGTTAAATTACTAAAAATATGTCAAATATTGCCAGAGAATGTGCCCCTTACACAAGGACAAAAGGAGACAGATAGAAAGCTTCTGGGCACTTTTTAACTGATCCAATAGTTGCACTTCCGATGATTCTTAGCTATTATATACCTCAAGTCCAGTTATGCTCCCCTGTTGCTTTGCCTTTTCTTCTTTTCCCTTCTCCCCTCCCTTGTCAAAAAAAAAAAAAAAGTCTTGCATAATTTTTGTTTAAAGGAATATTTAATCCCCTTTTTTAAAATAACATAATATTTTATTCATCCACCAATTCTATTAAACACTTATAAGAATGGATGGTTGTATGTCATATCAATGAAAGTGTTCTCAAATATTTTTCATTTTGTAATTGGGTATGAGATGGAAGACTTATACGTCGACATGCCCACTAGCTGTATAACTTAAGGTCTAATGAGCCTTCAAATATACTAAGAAAGTAAAATCAATAGGAAAGATGATATGCTGTTTTTGTCTTCGGGTTTGGATTATCGGAAGGAAATCTACTAAGACGAACGAACCAAATTGGTTATTAGGTGAATCATACAGTTCTAATTAAATATTTTAAAAAATTAATGATCAAAATTAAAACCGGTCCTTAATTATGGATAAGTAATGTAATACTTTGATATTTTCAAGTGGGATATTTTAGACTCATGTTATTAAAATTCATTAATTTTAAAATTAAATTATGTAGATGAAGTCCTTTAAAATTGAGATCATATAATCAAATCTAGATTAATTTTTTAAATGATTTAGACATATCACAATCAGGTAATTATTAGAAGGACGAACTAGCAATTTACACCTAACCAACTTATTATCCGACATTTAATTACTAATTATAAAAACTTTCCTAAGTATGTTATTATCTTTGGGTGCAATCCCTTGCCTTAAATTTTATCACTAAAAAATTAAAATAATAATAATAACAACAACAACAACCACAACAATAATATTCCCTCACCTTAATTGCCTTAATCATTGAATCGAGCCCTAAAGTAAAGCGAAGGCAAACCATTCGGCACCCTACTAGGGAATCAGCCGTGCAGCCATTCCTTCAGCTCACCAACTGAGCCCTTGGTTGCAATGTGTGATATTAAAAAGCCAAACTTGGAGGGTATTAGGTGAATATATTAACAAAATTTCCCTCCCTAACCTCTATATATATTGAGGCCTCCACCTTCATTTGTGTTAAGAATTTTTCTTGTTTACATATTCGGTGGTTAGTCAGAGTAGGTATTTTAAAATATTCTCAAATATCATGATGATTAGAACTAATATATGTCGGATACTTACAAATACGCCAATTCGCATTATTATTGCCTGACTTGTGCTTGACATGTGTATGTCGATATTTTGTTAAGAATACTTATACCTAATGTGCGCCCAAGCTATGCATCAAGACGTACATGAATGCCAGAATGCCGACGCACATGCATTAGGATGCGAACCCTTTGTTTAACCATACGTGCTTGAAGCGTGCAGATATGGCACACATGCGTTGGAGCACTACTGTCTTAACAAATGCACATTTTTTACATAAATTTTATCCTTTATATATATATATCCCTTTCAAACATTCATTAGACATTGAAAAACATGGCAAAAATGGCAACACTGAAAATGCCTTTTGAATTCATGTGAAGAGCTATCTTTTGAAAAAGATCATTACTTTGTTCTTAAGTTTTAGTGTCGAGGTTTTCTCATCTTGTATACTCTTTTCTTCTCCATTGTTATATGCACATTTTTCAGCCTATAAGCCTTTGTTGAGGCATTGATGGTATAAAAATTGGGATCCAGTGTTATATAAAAATTTTATTGCACGTAAAATAAGATCGATAAGAAGATCGAAAGGTGTCTAGTTTCTTTATTGGTAGCAAATTTAAGGAATTCCTTAGTAGTGATCACAAGTTAAAAGTAAGTCAATTAAAATTTAGTATATCTATATAACCTGGATTGTAACTTGATTTTTTTAGTACATTATTTTTACTGACTGTAGAAATTTAGAAGGTTTTATTCAATAACTATTAATTATTAAGGTTTTTCTTCGTTATTAAAAATTTTATCTTTTATTTTACTTATTGTTCATATTTTTAGTTGCTATCGTTTATTATACACAATTGTTTAGATTTACATCTAGATTTGAATAAACCTTATATGTATCATATATTATAGACTATTTTACTTTCAAAATTTTAAAAAGGATCAAAATGTATTGAGATTAGTATACCCTAGTCTTTTTCAATTGGTATCAAAAAATCATCCCTATTCTCGACCCTTATCTAGATATATATTATTTAATCATTATCCGTTCCTCCCTACTTTGATGGGAGTAACTAACATATTAAAAGGTTCACATTAGAGCCTTTCGAAAATCCATGAATAAACATGCATGGAGTAGTACACAGTCCGAGTGAACATCTTCCAAGAGTACGAGTAACAAACCCAATGTCCTATATTTATGGATTAAATAATAACTTGATACATGTAATTGAAATAATAAGGGATTACATACTATTTTTATTTTTATTTTTCCTAAAGAATTCAAACGTATTTAGATGTGCGAAATATCAAATGATACATGAGAAATTCTAGAAATCACTCAACAAGGAACAAAACTAGTTAACAATTTGAAATTAGAAATGCTCACTACTAAATTTGAGAAAATTAGAATGAGAGATGATGAAACTTTTGATAAATTATATAAAAAATTAAACGATATTATTAATTCTATATTTGATCTAAGCAAAATAATTCAAAAAAATAGGATTGTTCAAAAAGTCTTAGGATATCTTCCTAAGTGATTTAGACCTAAGGTCATCACGATTGAAGAAAGTAAGGATCTTAATAATTTAAAAATTAAAGAACTTGTCGGATCATTACAAATATATGAATACACTTTACCGCTATCAAAGAAAAATAAATTCATCACCATAAAATCTATTAAAAAAGAATTTGACCGTAACTCTGATGAAGAATTTTTCGACGATGGGTTTGCTTTATTTGTCATAAATTTTTAAAAATTATTTAAGAGTAAGAATAACAAAAGCTTTTCTAACACCAAAGAAAATGCCTCCAAATGAAGTGTCGTCAAGAAAGAAAAAAAAAAGAAAGGAAAGACTTCAAAATTTAAAAAAGTACAATGAATCCAATGCAATGAATATTACGGGTTTCGACATATTTAAACATAATGTCCAAACTTTAAAAACTAAAAATGAAAAATTATGAATGGTACGCTAACCAATAATAAAAAGGAAAAAAAACAATGATAAGAAACCTTCGAAAGAGGATGAGATAAAATATATAGCTTTTAAAACTTTTATTATTTGTTGTGATAAAATTGTTAGTAAACAACCTGAAGTGTCTAATTCCTCACAAGATAAATTTGACAATAAATTTGATAATCTTCAAGAGGTTTATGACAAATTATTTAGGAAATACCTAAAAATTAAGAAAACTAATAAGTCTTTCAATTATTAATTGATTGAGTCTTAAAAAGAAAAGGTTGCAACTAAAACCAAATTTGACCTTGCCAGTGTTGGGGTTTGACACTCAAATTCACACACAATCCGGTTGTAGTGAAAACATTTGAACCCCCCTTCGGTCATCAGCCACCAAGAATGTGTGCACAATGAATACAAGAATGTACAATAATTTTTAATATGAAAAATCCTTTTCAATTAAGGAAAAAATCATGTGACAAATTTTAAAAAATTTTCACTATATAAAATCAATTACAAACAACCCTGAGACAGTATACCAATAATCCACCCGAGACAGAATACCAACAATCCACCCGAGATAGAATAAGAAAAATAATCTCCAGAATATGAAAACTTTCATTCCTTCATTTTCTCTCTACTTTTCTTCTCTCATTTCTCTCACTGGTGGTACTCTCCACTGACTGATTTTACAATGGTGGCGGCAAACGGCGAACAGCGAGAGCTCCATTCCACACTCTACTCCGTTCCACCATCCATTAAACGTTCCACCGCACCAGCTTCTAAAGCGCCTGATGCGCTTTATAATGATGTCAGCTCTAAATTTCATCTGCTCACCTGGTTGATCTTATAGATGATTTGTTATATCAACTTTATCATTTTCTGTGCTTTCACTAGTTTCTGTGCTTTCACAGATGGTGCATACTCTATAAGTCAACTTACTCTATACAAATGGCGCATGTTCTGTAAGTCAGCTACCTGCTTTGTAGAGCCTATCAACTCTAAAAAGTCAACTACTCTACAAAATCAGTTACTAGCTTTTCAGACAAGCTATCGTCAATCATCACCTAGTGTCCACAGCCGTCATTAGTGTCTTTGGCTATTAACTAATGTCCTCAGCCATCACCTAGAGTTCTCGACCATAGGCCTCTCTATCTGGACTAATCCCAACTCAGCCACACAGGCCTGGCTGCTCCTGGCCGATCTCTTGTTCAACCAATCGACCTCTTGTTGATCAGATAGCCGTCCTCCGGTCAACCTCCGTGTTGTCCGGCCAACCAACCTCCTGCCGTCCAGCTGGCTGACATCCTGCTACCTAACAAGTCGGCCCAAGAGCAGCACTCTTGCTGCTTTTTTGTCTATTTTTTGCACGTACGAATACTCTGGATTTCGCACAAATTCTTGTGCGTTCTTTCAATAACGTATACATTTATTGACCTATCCATAAATGAGTGACCAAACCCAACAGCCAATACCAAACATCATGAACTTGGATATTGAATACATCCCTAAATGAAAAATCAAGTCCTAGAAATGGACCATGAATATACAAAAAATGATCTAAAAAAATTCTCAAGTAGAATAAAGAAACTTGAATACATTTTAGGCTTAGGTAAGGCAATTAGAAATAAGAACGAACTGGGATTTATAGAAAATATTTTCAAAATGAATGGTAACTCAAAAATAATATTCATTCCTGTCAATTCCCCAAAATTGAATTTCTTATTCTATCACGTCCACAAAACCAAATTTCTAATCTTATTATTAGAATATATTAGTGTTGCGTATAGGATTTTCGGATCCAAGCAACACAAAAAGTGAGAGAATGAGTAAGAGAGAAGAGAGAGTGAAAACAAGGTGTTATGTGGAAACCTTCTCTTGAATGAGAAGGGAAAACCACGAGGCTTAGGCCTGGAAAGATCTTTACTATCAGTCTTTGCTTACAAGAGTTGAATACAAAGGAGAGCTTTTTCCTCTTTCTTTGGGAGCCTTAGCTTTTTCTAGGCAGAGATCCATCCCCTCTCCTGATGTCCAAAGGGGGTATTTATAGGCGAAAATATGGCCGTTGGCCATAGGGTGCCATGCTGGCCACCTACTCTCCTGACACATCCCTACGGTGTCAGGCACGTTGGCGTGCAGGAGGAACTTTTAGCCGCCTGAGCCGTATTCTGGCAGAAATGTCAGACTGTGG